>CM045768.1:86250554-86504657 GCA_025200525.1 Camellia lanceoleosa | reverse complement strand
ATTGTGTCAAAATTGGCGATTTGATTTGAAATAAGCGTTTAGCGACATACAGGATGGGCTCAAAATTGTCTCAAATTTGGCGGTCTCATTGGAAAATGGCATTTTTGGCGACACATTTGGGAGAAGCAAAATTGTCTCAAATTAGCGTCCGATCGAAATGGCATTTAAGCGACACTTTTAGAGAGATCGAAATTGTCTCAAATTTGGCAGTCTAATTGGAAATGTCATTTTCGTGAAACTTTTGTGACCAGCTCAAAAATTGTCTCAAATTTGGTTGCCTGATCGGAAATGACATTTTAGTGGCAATTTTAGACGAGTTGAGAATTGTCTTAAATCTTCGATTTGAGCGGAAAGCGTCGTTTGGAGACATTTATGGGACGAGTTGTGAATTGTCTCAAATTTGGCGTCTGATCGGAAATAGCGTTTTGGCAACACTTTTAGGACAAGCTCAGAATTTTCTCTAGTTTGGCTGGCTGATTGGAAATAGCATTTTGCCGACTCTTTTGAGACGAGCTCGAATTGTCTCAAAATTGGCAGTCTCATCAGAAATTGCATTTTGCCGACCCTTTTGGAAACAGCATAGGCTGGCTGATCAGCAACAGCATGTTGCCGACCCGTTTGCAACAAGCTTAGAATTGTCTCTAATTTGGCAGTTTGATTTGAAACGACATTTTGGCAACACGTTTGGGAGTAACTCGAAATTGTCTCAAATTAAGCGGTCGATCGGAAAGCGTTGTTTTAGCGACACTTTTGGGATGAGCTCGAATTGCCTCAAATTTGGCGGTCGACATGAAATGGAGTTTTAGCGATATTTTGGGACCAACTCAAAATTGTCGACCTAATTGGAAATGACATTTCTCACAACATGTTTGGGATGAGCATGGAATTGTTTTAAATTTGGCGATCTGCTCGAAATGACATTTTAGCGATACTTTTGGGACGATCTAATTATCTAAAATTTTACAATCCCGAAACGGCATTTTGGCGACATTTTGGGGAGCTCGGAGTTTCAACAAATTTGGCGGTCGATGCGCCAGCTGTTTTGCGATACTTTTTAGACGAGCTTGGAAATGTCTTAAACTTGGCGTCTAATCTAAACGCATTTTAGCGACACTTTTGGGACGATATCGAATTGTCTCATATTTGCGATCGATTAAAAACTACATTTTAGCGACAAGTTTGGGGACGAGCTCGGAATTTTCTCAAATTTGGCAGGTTAAATTTTAGCGACAGTTTTAGGGCGAGATTGGAATTGTCTCAAATTTTTCATGTCATGTTTGGGACAAGCTGAAATTTTTCAAAATTTTTGTCTCGATCAAAAAGCGCATTTTTGTGACACGTTTTGGACAAGCTCTGAATTGTCTCAAATTTTGATCGATCGAAGCATGGCATTTTAGCGACACTTTTGGGACTTGCTCGAATAGTCTCAAATTTAGAGTCGATCGAAACAGCATTTTAGCGACACTTTTCGATCGACCTCAATTGTGTCAAAATTGGTAGTCTGATTTGAAACAGCGTTTTAGCGACACTTTTGCGACAGGCTCGAAATTGTCTCAAATTTGGCGGTCTCATTGGAAATGGCATTTTAGCTACACTTTTGGGATGAGATCGAAATTGTCTCAAATTTGGCTATCTGATTGGCAACGACATTTTTGTGACACTTTTGTGGCCAACTCAAAATTGTCTCAAATTTGGTTGTCTGATCAGAAATAACATTTAGCGGCAATGTTAGGACGAGTTCAGAATTGTCTTAAATCTGACAGTTTGAGCAGAAACATCATTTTTGGAGACATTTATGGGACGAGTTTTGAATTGTCTAAAATTTGGCTGTCTAATCAGAAACAGCATTTTGGCAACACTTTTAGGACGAGCTCAGAATTTTCTCTAATTTGGTAGGGTGAATTGAAACAGCATTTTGCCGACCCTTTTGGGACGAGCTCGAATTGTCTCAAAACTGGCGATCTGATCGAAATAGCATTTCTCGACCCTTTTGGAAACGACATTGGTGGTGATCGAAGCTTGACATGTTCTTGAGCCCTTTTGGAACAAGCTTAGAATTGTCTCAAATTTGGCAGTTTGATTTTAAACCACGTTTTGGCGACACGTTTGGGAGGAACTCGAAATTGTCTCAAATTAGGCAGTCTGATCAGAAAACATTGTTTTAGCGACACTTTTGGTACGAGCTCGAAATTGCCTGAAATTTGGCAGTCTAACCTGAAATGGAGTTTTCGCGACATTTTTGGGGACTAGCTCAAAATTGTCGACTAACTAGAAATGACATTTTCGCGATACTTTTGGGACATATCGAATTGTCTAAATTTTACAATCGACGAAGCGGCATTTTGGCGACATTTTGGGGACGAGCTCGAGTTTCAACAAATTTGGCGGTCGATGCATACGGTGTTTTTGAGATACTTTTAGGACGAGCTTGGAAATGTCTTAAACTTAGCCGTCTAATCTAAAATTGCATTTTAGCGACACTTTTGGGACGATATCGGAATTGTCCTAGATTTGGCAGCCTGATTAAAAACTACATTTTCGCGACAAGTTTGGGACGTGTTCGGAATTTTCTCAAATTTGGCAGGTTGAATTTTAGCGACACTTTTAGGACGAGATGGGAACTGTCTCAAATTTTTCGTGTCATGTTTGGGACAAGCTCAGAATTTTTCATAAATTTTGTAGTATGATAAAAAACTGCATTTTTGCGATACGTTTTGGACGAGCGCTGAATTGTCTCAAATTTCGCAGTCTGATCAGGAATCGCATTTTGGCGACACTTTTGGGACTTGCTCGGAATAGTCTCAAATTTGGGAGTCTGATCAAAAACGGCATTTTAGAAACACTTTTTGATCAACCTTGAAATTTTGTCAAAATTGGCAGTTTGATTTGAAACAGCGATTCAGCGACACTTAGGATGGGCGCAAAATTGTGCCAAGTTTGGCGGACCCATTGGAAAAGGCATTTTTGGCGACAGTTTTGGGATGAGCACGAAATTGTCTCAAATTGGCGGTCGATCGAAATGGCATTTAGCGACACTTTTGGAGATCGAAATTGTCTCAAATTTTCTAATCATTTTTGACACTTTTGTGATGTCTCAAATTTGGTTGTCGATCGGAAATGACATTTTAAGCGGCAATTTTAGTTGAATTGTCTTAAAGTTGTGAATTGTCTCAAATTTGGGCAACACTTTTGTTGGTGGTGATTGGAAACGACATTTTGCTTGACTCTTTTGGACAAGCTCGAATTGTCTCAAAATGGCGGTCGATCGAAATAGCATTTTGACCCTTTTGGAAACAACATTGGGTGGATCGAAGCAACATGTTGCCGACCCTTTTGGAACAACCTTAGAATTGTGTCAAATTTGGCAGTTTGATTTGAAACGGCATATTGGCGACACGTATGGGAGGAACTCGAAATTGCCTCAAATTAGGCAGTCTGATCGGAAAACGTTGTTTTAGCGACACTTTTGGGACAAGCTCGGAATTGCCTCAAATTTGGCAGTCTGACATGAAATGGAGTTTTCGCGAAATTTTTGGAGACCAGCTCAAAATTGTCGGCCTAACTTGAAATGACATTTTCACAACGCGTTTGGGATGAGCATGGAATTGTTTTAAATTTGGCAGTCTGCTTAGAAATGACATTGTCGCGATACTTTTGGGACCAGATTGGAATTGTCTAAAATTTAACAATCTGACCAGAAACGACATTTTGGCGACATTTTGGGACAAGCTCGGAGTTTCAACAAATTTGGTAGTCTGATCGCCAATGGTGTTTTTGCGATAGTTTTACGACGAGCTTGGAAATGTCTTAAACTTGGCAGTCTAATCTAAAACTGCATTTTAGCGATACTTTTGGGACGATATCGGAATTGTCTCAAATTTGGCAGTCTGATTAGAAACTACATTTTCGCAACAAGTTTGGGACGAGATCGGAATTTTCTCAAATTTGGTAGGTTGAATTTTAGCGACACTTTTAGGACGAGATATGGGACAAGCTCGGAATTTTCATAATTTTTTGCGGTCGATCAAAAGCGCATTTTTGCGACACGTTTTGGATGAGCTCTGAATTGTCTCAAATTTCTGATTGATCGAAATGGCATTTTGGCGACACTTTTGGGACTTGCTCGAATAGTCTCAAATTTGGGAGTCTGATCGAAACATCATTTTAGCAACACTTTTCGATCGACCTCGAAATTGTGTCAAAATTAGCGGTTGATTTGAAGCGACATTTTAGCGACACTTTTGGGATGGGCTCAAGATTGTCTCAAATTTCGCGGTCTCATTGGAAAAGGCATTTTTGACGACACTTTTGGGACGAGCACGAAGTTGTCTCAAATAGGCAGTCTGATCAGAAATGGCATTTCAGCGCCCCTTTTAGACGAGATTGAAATTGTCTCAAATTTGGCAATCTAATTGGAAACGTCATTTTCCTGACACTTTTTTGACCAACTCAAAATTTTCTCAAATTTGATTGTCTTATTAGAATTGAAATTTTAGCGGCAATTTTTCGATGAGTTCGGAATTGTCTTAAATCTGCTATTGTGGCGAAGCGTCGTTTTGAGACATTTATGGGGCGAGTTGTGAATTGTCTCAAATTTGGCCGATTGAAGCAGCGTTTTGGCAACACTTTTAAGACAAGCTCAGAATTTTCTCTAGTTTGGCTGGCTGATTGGAAACGACATTTCGCCGACTCTTTTGGGTCGTGCTCGAATTGTCTCAAAATTGGTCGATCGAGAAATAGCATTTCTTGACCCTTTTGGAAACAGGCTTGGCTGGCTGATCAGAAATAGTATGTTGCTGACCCTTTTGGAACAAGCTTAGAATTGTCTCAAATTTGGCAGTTTGATTTGAAACGACATTTTGGCGACACGTTTGGAAGGAACTCAAAATTGTCTCAAATTAGGCAGTCTGATCGGAAAATGTTGTTTTAGCGACACTTTCGGGACGAGCTCAAAATTGCCTCAAATTTGGCAGTCTGACATGAAAAGGAGTTTTCGCGACATTGTTGGGGACCAGCTCAAAATTGTCAGCCTAACTGGAAATGACATTCTCACAACACGTTTGGGATGAGCATGGAATTGTTTGAAATTTGGTAGTCTACTCAGCAATGACATTTTCGCGATACTCTTGGGACATATCGGAATTGTCTAAAATTTTACAATCTGACCAGAAGCGGCATTTTGGGGACATTTTGGGACGAGCTCGGAGTTTCAAGAAATTTGGCAGTCTCATCGCCAACGGTGTTTTTGCGATACTTTTACGACTAGCTTGGAAATGTCTTAAATTTGGCAGTCTAATCTAAAACTGCACTTTAGAGACACTTTTGGGTCGATATCCGAATTTTCTCAAATTTGGCAGTCTGATTAAAAACTACATTTTCGCGATAAGTTTGGGACGAGCTCAGAATTTTCTCAAATTTGGCAGGTTGAATTTTAGCGACACTTTTAGGACGATATCGGAATTTTCATAATTTTTGCTTTGTCGATCAAAAGCGCATTTTTGCGACGTTTTTGGATGAGCTCTGAATTGTCTCAAATTTCGAAGTTTGATCAGAAACAGCATTTCGGCGGCACTTTTGTGACTTGTTCGGGATAGTCTCAAATTTGGGGGTCTGATCGGAAATGGCATTATAGCAGCACTTTTCGATCGACCTCGAAATTGTGCCAAAACTTGCAATCTGATTTGAAACAGCGTTTTAGCGACACTTCTGGGATGGGCTCAAAATTGTCTCAAATTTGGTTTCTCATTGGAAAAGGCATTTTTGCCGACACTTTTGGGACGAGCACGAAATTGTCTCAAATTGGCAGTCTGATTAGAAATGGCATTTTAGCGACAGTTTTCAGACGAAATCGAAATTGTCTCAAATTTGGCAGTCTAATTGGAAACATCATTTTCGTGACACTTTTGTGACTAGCTCAAAATTGTCTCAAATTTGGTTGCTTGATCAGAAATGACATTTTAGCGGCATTTTTGGGCGAGTTGGAATTGTCTTAAATCGACGATTAATGGCGAAGCGTCGTTTCGGAGACATTTGTGGGACGAGTTGTGAATTGTCTCAAATTTGACCGTCTGTTCGGAAACAGCGCTTTGGCAACACTTTTAGGACGAGCTTAGAATTTGCTCTAGTTTGGCTGGCTAATTGGAAATGGCATTTTGCCGATTCTTTTGGGACGAGCTTGAAATGTCTCAAAATTGGCAGTCTGATCAGAAATAGCATTGTGCTAACACTTTTCGAAACAGCATCGGCTGGCTGATCAAAAACAGCATCTTGCCGACCCTTTTGGAACAAGCTTCAAATTGTCTCAAATTTTGCAGTTTGATTTGAAACGACATTTTCACAACACGTTCGGGTGGAACTTGAACTTATCTAAATTAGGCAGTTTGATCAAAAAAGGTTGTTTTAGCGACACTTTAGGGACGAGCTCAGAATTGCCTAAAATTTGGCAGTCTGACATGAAATGGTGTTTTCACAACGTTTTTGGGGACCAGCTCAAAATTATCAGCCTAACTGGAAATGGCATTTTCACAGCACGTTTAGGATAAGCATGGAATTGATTCAAATTTGGCGGTCTGCTCAGAAACGACATTTTCGCAATACTTTTGGGACTAGATCGGAATTGTCTAAAATTTTACAATCTAACCAGAAGTGGCATTTTGGCGACATTTTGGGACGAGCTCGGAGTTTTAACAAATTTGGCAGTCTGATCGCCAACGACGTTTTTGCGATACTTTTCCGACGAGCTTGGAAATGTCTTAAACTTGGCAGTCTAATCTAAAATTGCATTTTAGCGACACTTTTGGGAAGATATCGGAACTGTCTCAGATTTGGCAGTCTGATTAAAAACTACATTTTCGCGACACGTTTGGGACGAGTTGAGAATTTTCTCTAATTTGGCAAGTTCAATTTTTGCGACACTTTTAGGACGAGATCAGAATTGTCTCAAATTTTTTTTTTGGCGACACTTTTGGGACTTGCTCGGAATAGTCTCAAATTTGGGAGTCTGATCGAAGCGGCATTTAGCAACACTTTTCGATCGACCTCGAAATTGTGTCAAAATTGGCGTTTGATTTGAAAGCGTTTTAGCGACACTTCGGGATGGGCTCAAAATTGTCTCAAATTTGGCGGTCTCATTGGAAAAGGCATTTTTGCGACACTTTTGGGGAAACCGCGAAATTGTCTCAAATTGATGGCCTGATCAGAAATGGCATTTTAGCGACACTTTTAAGACGAGATCGAAATTGTCTCAAATTTGGCAGTCTAATTGGAAACGTCATTTTCATGACACTTTTGTGACCAGCTCAAAATTGTCTCAAATTTGGTTGTCTGATCAGAAATGACATTTTAGTGGCAATTTTTGGATGAGTTCGGAATTGTCTTAAATCTGACGATTAATGGCAAGCGTCGTTTTGGAGACATTTATGGGACGAGTTGTGAATTGTCTCAAATTTGGCCGTCTGATCGGAAATAGCGTTTTGGCAACACTTTTAGGACGAGCTCAGAATTTTCTCTAGTTTGGCTGGCTGATCAGAAACAGCATGTTGCCGACCCTTTTGGAACAAGCTTAGAATTGTCTTAAATTTTGCAGTTTGATTTGAAACGACATTTTAGCGACACGTTTGGGAGGAACTCGAAATTGTCTCAAATTAGGCAGTCTGATCGGAAAACGTTGTTTTAGCGACACTTTTGGGACGAGCTCGGAATTGCCTCAAATTTGGCAGTCTAACATGAAATGGAGTTTTCGCGACATTTTTGGGGACGACTCAAAATTGTCGACCTAACTGGAAATGACATTTTCACAACACGTTTGGGATGAGCATGGAATTGTTTGAAATTTGGCGATGCTTTCGAAATGACATTTTGCGATACTTTTGGGACCGGATCGGAATTGTCTAAAATTTTACAATCGACCGGCGGCATTTTGGCGACATTTTGGACGAGCTCGGAGTTTCAACAAATTTGGCGGTCGATGCATAGCGGATGTTTTTGCGATACTTTTCTGACGAGCTTGGAAATGTCTTAAACTTGGCGATCTAATCTAAAACGCATTTTAGCGACACTTTTGGGACGATATCAGAATTGTCTGAGATTTGGCAGTCTGACTAAAAACTACTTTTTCGCAACAAGTTTGGGACAAGCTCTGAATTTTCTCAAATTTGGCAGGTTGAATTTTAGCGACACTTTTAGGTTAAGATCGGAATTGTCTCAAATTTTTTGTGGTATGTTTGGGACAAGCTTGGAATTTGTCATAATTTTTGCAGTCTAATAAAAAACTGCATTTTTGCCACACGTTTTGGATGAGCTCCGAATTGTCTCAAATTTGGCTGTCTGATTACAAATGGCATTTTGGGGACACTTTTGGGACTTGCTCGGAATAGTCTCAAATTTGGGATTCGATCGAAATGGCATTTAGGAACACTTTTCGATCGATGTCGAAATTGTGTCAAAATTGGCAGCTTGATTTGAAATAGCGTGTTAGCGACACTTTTGGGATGGGCTCAAAATTGTCTCAAATTTGGCAGTCTCATTGGAAAAGGCATTTTTGGCGACACTTTTGGGACAAGAACGAAATTGTCTCAAATTGGCAGTCTGATCAGAAAATGGCAGTTTAGCGGCACTTTTCAAATGAGATCGGAATTGTCACAAATTTGGCAGTCTAATTGGAAACGTCATTTTCGTGACACTTTTGTGACCGGCTCAAAATTGTCTCAAATTTGGTTGTCTGATCAGAAATGACATTTTAGCGGCAATTTTTGGACGAGTTTGGAATTGTCTTAAATCTAACGGTGTTATCAAAAACGTCGTTTCGGAGACAATCATGGGACGAGTAGTGAATTGTCTCAAATTTGGCCGTCCAATCGGAAACAGCATTTTGGCAACACTTTTAGGATGAGCTCAGAACTTTCTCTTGTTTGGCTGGCTAATTGGAAACCGCATTTTGCCGACTCTTTTGGGACGAGCTCGAATTGTCTCAAATTTGGCAATCTGATTAGAAATAGCATTTTGCCGACCCTTTTGGAAACATTGGACATTAGGTGATCGGCATTGAAATTTTTTGAACCCTTTTGGAACAAGCTTAGAATTGTCTCAAATTTGGCGGTTGATTTGAAAGCGACATTTTGGCGACACATTTTGGGAGGAACTCGAATTGTCTCAAATTTTGCGGTCGATCGAAATGGCATTTTAGCGACACTTTTGGGACGAGCTCGGAATTGCCTCAAAATTTGGTAGTCTGCAAAAAATGGTTTTAGCGACACTTTTGGAGGACCTCGAAATTGTCTCAAAATTGGCGGTTTGATTTGAAATGACATTTTAGCGACACTTTGGGATGAGAATTGTCTCAAATTTGGCGGTCTCATTTGAAAAGACATTTTAGCGACACTTTTGGGATGAGTCGAGCTCGAATTGTCTCAAATTGGCGAAATGGCATTTTGGCGACACTTTTGGGACTTGTTGAATAGTCTCAAATTTGGGAGTCGATCAGAAACGGCATTTTAGCACCACTTTTCGATCGACCTCGAAATTGTGTCAAAATTGGCAGTTTGATTCGAAACAGCGTTTTAGCGACACTTCTGGGAAGGGCTCAAAATTGTCTCAAATTTGGCAGTCTTGTTGGAAAAGGCATTTTTGGCGACACTTTTTGGGGATGACGAAATTGTCTCAAATTGGCGGTTGGATCGAAATGGCATTTAGCGACACTTTTAGACGAGATCGAAATTGTCTCAAATTTGGCGATCTAATTGGAAAGCGTCATTTTCGTGACACTTTTGTGACCGACTCAAAATTGTCTCAAATTTGGTTGTCGATCGAAATGACATTTTAGCGGCAATTTTGGACGAGTTCGAATTGTCTTCATCTGATAGTGTGAAGCGTCATTTGGAGACATTTATGGGTCGATTTGTAAATTGTCTCAAATTTGGCCGTCGATCGGAAACATCGTTTGGCAACACTTTTAGGACGAGCTCGAAATTTTCTCTAGTTTGGTGGTGATTGGAAGCGACATTTGGCGACTCTTTTGGAGACGAGCTCGAATTGTCTCAAAATTGGCGGTCGATCGAAATAGCATTTTCGACCCTTTTGGAAACAACATTGGTGGTGATCGAAGCTTGACTGTTGCCGAACCTTTTGGAGCAACCTTAGAATTGTCTCGAATTTGGCAGTTTGATTTGAAACGGCATTTTGGCGACACGTTTGGGAGCAACTCGAAGTTGTCTCAAATTAGGCAGTCTGATTAGAAAAAATTTTTTTAGCGACACTTTTGGGACGAGCTCGAAATTGCCTCAAATTTGGCAGTCTGACATGTAATGGAGTTTTCGCGACATTGTTGGGGACCAGCTCAAAATTGTCAGACAAACTGGAAATGGCATTTTCACAACATGTTTGGGATGAGCATGGAATTGTTTGAAATTTTGCAGTCTGCTCAGAAATGACATTTTCGCGGCACTTTTGGGACCAGATCGGAATTGTCTAACATTTTACAGTCTGACCAGAAACGGCACTTTGGCGACATTTTGGGACGAGCTTGGAATTTCAGCAAATTTGGCAGTCTAATCACCAGCGGTGTTTTTGCGATACTTTTATGACAAGCTTGGAAATGTCTTAAACTTGGCAGTCTAATCTAAAACTGCATTTTAGCGACACTTTTGGGAAGATATCCGAATTGTCTCAAATTTGGCAGTCTGATTAAAAACAACATTTTCGCGACAAGTCTGGAACGAGCTCGGACTTTTCTCAAATTTGGCAAGTGGAATTTTAGCGACACTTTTAGGACGAGATCGGAATTGTCTCAAATTTTTCGTGTCATGTTTAGGACAAGCTCTTTTTTTTTTTTTTTTTTTTTGATCCAAAAAAAATTTTTTTTTTACATTTTTTTTTTACTAAATTGTCTCAATTCTCTCAAATTTTCGATGATGGCATTTTGGCGACGCTTTTGGGACTTGCTCGGGATAGTCTCAAATTTGGGGGTCTAATTGGAAATGGCCTTATAGCAACACTTTTCGATCGACCTCGAAATTGTGTCAAAATTGGCAAGCTGATTTGAAATATCGTTTTAGCGACACTTCTGGGATGGGCTCAAAATTGTCTCAAATTTGGCAGTCTCACTGGAAAAGGCATTTTCCGCGACACTTTTGGGATGAGCACAAAATTGTCTCAAATTGGCGGTCTGATCAGAAATGGCATTTTAGCGACACTTTTCAGACGAGATCGAAATTGTCTCAAATTTGGCAGTCTAATTGGAAACGTCATTTTCGTGACACTTTTGTGACCAGCTCAAAATTGTCTCAAATTTGGTTGTCTGATCAGAAATGACATTTTAGCGGCAATTTTTGGACGAGTTCGGAATTGTCTTAAATCTGACAGTGTGAGCGGAAACGTCGTTTTGGAGACATTTATGGGACGAGTTGTGAATTGTCTCAAATTTGGCCGTCTGATCGGAAACAGCGTTTTGGCAACACTTTTAGGACGAGCTCAGAATTTTCTCTAGTTTGGCTGGCTGATTGGAAACGACATTTTGCCGACTCTTTTGGGACGAGCTCGAATTGTCTCAAAATTGGCAGTCTGATCAGAAATAGCATTTTGCCGACCCTTTTGGAAACAGCATTGGCTGGCTGATCAGAAACAGCATGTTGCTGACCCTTTTGGAACAAGCTTAGAATTGTCTCGAATTTGGCAGTTTGATTTGGAACGACATTTTGGCGACACATTTGGGAGGAACTCGAAATTGTCTCAAATTAGGCAGTCTAATTAGAAAACGTTGTTTTAGCGACACATTTGAGACGAGCTCGGGTTTTCCTCAAATTTGGCAGTCTGACATGAAATGGAGTTTTCGTGACATTTTTTGACCAGCTCAAAAATGCCAGCCTAACTGCAAATGATATTTTCACAACACGTTTGGGATGAGCATGGAATTGTTTGAAATTTGGCAGTCTGCTTACACATGACATTTTCGCGATGCTTTTGGGACCAGATCGGAATTGTCTAAAATTTTACAATCTGACCAGAAACGCATTTTGGTGACATTTTGGGACGAGCTCGGAGTTTCAACAAAGTTGGCAGTCTGATCGCCAACGGTGTTTTTGCGATACTTTTACGACGAGCTTGGAAATGTCATAAACTTGGCAGTCTAATCGAAAACTGCATTTTAGCGACACTTTTGGGACGATATCAGAATTGTCTGAGATTTGGCAGTCTGACTAAAAACTACTTTTTCGCAACAAGTTTGGGACAAGCTCTGAATTTTCTCAAATTTGGCAGGTTGAATTTTAGCGACACTTTTAGGTTAAGATCGGAATTGTCTCAAATTTTTTGTGGTATGTTTGGGACAAGCTTGGAATTTGTCATAATTTTTTGGTCGATCAAAAACGCATTTTTTGCGACACGTTTTGGACGAGCTCTGAATTGTCTCAAATTTTGCAGTCTGATCAGAAATGGAATTTTGCCGACACTTTTGGGACTTGCTCGGAATAGTCTCAAATTTGGACGAGCTCTGATCAGAAACGGCAGTTTAGCAACACTTTTTGATCGACCTCGAAATTGTGTCAAAATTGATAGTTTGATTTGAAGCAGCATTTTAGCGACACTTCTGGGATGGGCTCAAAATTGTCTCAAATTTGGCGATCTCATCAGAAAGGGCATTTGTGGCGACACTTTTGGGACGAGCACGAAATTTTCTCAAATTTGGCGGTCGATCGAAATGGCATTTAGCGACACTTTTCAGGCGGGATCGAAATCGTCTCAAATTTGGCGGTCTGATCAGAAACGGTATTTTAGCGACACTTTTTGTGATCGGCTCAAAATTGTCTCAAATTTGGTTGTCTGATAAAAAATGACATTTTAGCGGCAATTTTTTGGCGAGTTCGAAATTGTCTTAAATCTGATAATGTCAGCGGAAATGTCGATTTGGAGACATTTATGGGACGAGTTGTGAATTGTATCCAATTTGGCCGTCTAATCGAAAACATCGTTTTGGCAACACTTTTAGGACGAGCTAAGAATTTTGTCTAGTTTGGCTGGCTGATTAGAAACGACATTTTGCCGACTCTTTTGGGACGAGCTCGAATTGTCTCAAAATTGGCAGTCTGATCAGAAATAGCATTTTGCCGACCCTTTTGGAAACAGCATTGGCTGGCTGATCAGAAACAGCATGTTGCCGACCCTTTTGGAACAAGCTTAGAATTGTCTCAAATTTGGCAGTTTGATTTGAAACGACATTTTGGCGACACGTTTGGGAGGAACTCGAAACTGTCTTAAATTAGGCAGTCTGATCGGAAAACGTTGTTTTAGCGACACTTTCGGGACGAGCTCGGAATTGCCACAAATTTGGCAGTCTAACATGATATGGAGTTTTCGTGACATTTTTGGAGCCAGCTCAAAATTGTCAGCCTAATTGGAATTGACATTTTCACAACACATTTGGGATGAGCATGGAATTGTTTGAAATTTGGCAGTCTGCTCAGAAATGACATTTTCGCGATACTTTTGCGACCGGGTCGGATTGTCTAAAATTTTACAATCAGACCAAAAATGGCATTTTCGCGACATTTTGGGACGAGCTCGGAGTTCCAACAAATTTGGCAGTCTGATCGCCAACGGTGTTTTTGCGATATCGTTACGACGAGCTTGGAAATGTCTTAAACTTGGCAGTCTAATCTAAAATTGCATTTTAGCAATACTTTTGGGACGATATCGGAATTGTCTCAAATTTGGTAGCCTGATTAAAAACTGCATTTTGGCGACAAGTTTAGGACGAGCTCGAAATTTTCTCAAATTTGGCAGGTTGAATTTTAGCGACACTTTCAGGACAAGATCGGAATTGTCTCAAATTTTTCGTCTCATGTTTGGGACAAGCTCAGAATTTTTCATAATTCTTGCAATCTGATCAAAAACTGCATTTTTGCGACACGTTTTGGACGAGCTCTGAATTGTCTCAAATTTTGCAGTCTGATTAGAAATGGCCTTTTGGCGACACATTTGGGACTTGCTCGGTATATTCTCAACTTTGGGAGTCTGATTAGAAATGGTATTTTAGCAACACTTTACGATCGACATCAAAATTGTGTCAAGATTGGCAGTTTGATTTGAAACAGCGTTTTAGCGACACTTCTGGGATGGGCTCAAAATTGTTTCAAATTTGGCGGTCTCATTGGAAAAGGCATGTTTGGCGACACTTTTGGGATGAGCACGGAATTGTCTCAAACTGGCAGTCTGATCAGAAATGGCATTTCTGCGACACTCTTCAGACGAGATCGAAACTGCCTCAAATTTGGCAGTCTAATTGGAAACGTCATTTTCGTGACACTTTTGTGACCAGCACAAAATTGTCTCAAATTTGGTTGTCTAATTAGAAATGACATTTAAGCGGCAATTTTTGGACGAGTTCGGAATTGTCTTAAATCTGGCGATGTGGCGAGCGTCGTTTTGGATACATTTATGGGACGAGTTGTGAATTGTCTCAAATTTGGCCGTCTGATCGGAAACAGCAATTTGGCAACACTTTTAGGGCGAGCTCAGAATTTTCTCTAGTTTGGCAGGCTGATTGGAAATAGCATTTTGCTGACTCTCTTGGGACGAGCTCAAATTTTCTCAAAATTGCTAGTCTGATCAGAAATAGCATTTTTTCGACCCTTTTGGAAACAACATTGGCTGGCTGATCAGAAACAGCATGTTGCCGACCCTTTTGGAACATGCTTAGAATTGTCTTAAATTTGGCAGTTTGATATGAAACGACATTTTGGCGACACGTTTGGGAGGAACTTGAAATTGTCCCAAATTAGGCAGTCTGATCGGAAAACGTTATTTTGGCAACACTTTTGGGACGAGCTCGGAACTGCCTCAAATTTGGCAGTCCGACATGAAATGGAGTTTTCGTGACATTTTTGTGGACCAGCTCAAAATTGTCAGCCTAACACGAAACGACATTTTCAAAACACGTTTGGGATGAGCACAGAATTGTTTAAAATTTTGCAGACTGCTCAAAATGACATTTTCGCGATACTTTTGAGACCAGATCAGAATTGGCTAAAATTTGACAATCTGACCAGAAACGACATTTTGGCAACATTTTGGGATGAGCTTGGAGTTTTAACAAATTTGGCAGTCTGATCGCCAATTGTGTTTTTGCGAAACTTTTACGACGAGCTTGGAAATGTCTTAAGCTAGGCTGTCTAATCTAACACTGCATTTTAGCGACACTTTTGGGATGAGAACGGAATTGTCTGAGATTTGGCAGTCTGATTAAAAACTACATTTTCGCGACAATTTTGGGACGAGCTCAGAATTTTCTCAAATTTTGCAGGTTGAATTTTAGCGACACTTTTAGGGCGAGATCAGAATTGTCTCAAATTTTTAGTGTCATGTTTGGGACAAGCTCGGAATTTTTCATAATTTTTGCAGTCTGATCAAAAGCTTTATTTTTGTGAGACATTTTGGACGAGCTCTGAATTGTCTCAAATTTTGCAGTCTGATCAGAAATGGCATTTTGGCGGCACTTTTGGGACTTGCTCGGAATAGTCTCAAATTTGAGGGTCTGATCAGAAACGGCATTTTAGCAACACTTTTCGATCGATCTCAAAATTGTGTCAAAATTGGCAGTTCGATTTGAAACAACGTTTTGGCGACACTTTTGGGATGGGCTAAAAATTGTCTCAAATTTGGCAGTCTCATTAGAAAAGGCAATTTTGGCGACACTTTTGGGACGAGCACGAAATTGTCTCAAATTGGCGGTCTGACCAGAAATGACAATTTAGCAGCACTTTTCAGACGAGATCGAAATTGTCTCAAATTTGGTAGTCAAATTGGAAATGTCTTTTTCGTGACACTTTTGTGACCGGCTCAAAATTGTCTCAAATTTGGTTGTCTGATCAGAAATGACATTTTAGCGGCAATTTTTGGACGAGTTCGGAATTGTCTTAAATCTTATAGCGTGAGCGGAAACGTCGTTTTCGAGACATTTATGGGACGAGTTGTGAATTGTCTCAAATTTGGCCGTCTAATCGGAAACAACGTTTTGGCAACACTTTTAGAATGAGCTGAAAGTTTTCTCTAGTTTGGCTGGCTGATTGGAAACGGCATTTTGTCGTCTCTTTTGGGACGAGCTCGAATTGTCTCAAAATTGGCAGTCTGATCAGAAATTGCATTTTGCTGACCCTTTTGGAAACAACATTGGCTGGCTGATCAGAAACAGCATGTTGCCGACCCTTTTGGAACAAGCTTAGAATTGTCTCAAATTTGGCAGTTTGATTTGAAACGACATTTTGGCTACACACTAGGGAGGAACTCGAAATTGTCTCAAATTAGGCTGTCTGATCGGAAAGCATTATTTCAGCGACACTTTTTGGACAAGCTCGGAATTGCCTCAAATTTGCAGTTTGACATGAAATGGAGTTTTCGCGACATTTTTGGGGACCAGCTCGAAATTGTCAGACAAACTGGAAATGGCATTTTCACAACACGTTTGGGATGAGCATGGAATTGTTTGAAATTTTGCAGTCTGCTCAGAAATGACATTTTTGCGATACTTTTGGGGCCAGATCGGAATTGTCTAAAATTTTGGCAATCTGACCAGAAACAGCATTTTGGCTAAATTTTGGGACGAGCTCGGAGTTTCAACAAAATTGGCAGTCTGATTGCCAACAAAGTTTTTGCGATACTTTTAGGACGAGCTTGGAAATGTCTTAAACTTGGCAGTCTAATCTGAAACTGCATTTTAGCGACACTTTTGGACGATATCGGAATTGTTTCAAATTTGGCAGTTTGATTAAAAACAACATTTTCGGAACAAGTTTGGGACGAGCTCGGAATTTTCTCAAATTTGGCAGGTTGACTTTTAGCGACACTTTTAGGATGAGATTGGAATTGTCTCAAATTTTTCGTGTCATGTTTGGGACAAGCTCAGAATTTTTCATAATTTTTGCAGTCTGATCAAAAACTACATTTTTTCGACACGTTTTGGACGAGCTCTGAATTGTCTCAAATTTCGCAGTCTGATCAGAAATGGCATTTTTGCGACACTTTTGGGACTTGCTCGGAATAGTCTCAAATTTTGGGGTCTGATCAAAAACGGCATTTTAGCTACACTTTTCGATCGACCTCGAAATTTTGTCAAAATTGGCTGTTTGATTTGAAACGGTGTTTTAGCGACACTTCTGGGATTGGCTCTAAATTGTCTGAAATTTGGCGGTCTCATTGGAAAAGGCATTTTTGGCGACACTTTTGGGACGAGCATCAAATTGTCTCAAATTGGTGGTCTGATCAGAAATGGCATTGTAGCGACATTTTTGAGACGAGATCAAAATTGTTTCAAATTTGGCTGTCTAATTGGAAACGTCATTTTCGTTGCACTTTTGTGGCCAGCTCAAAATTGTCTCAAATTTGGTTGTTTGATCAGAAATGACATTTTAGCGGCAATTTTTGGACGAGTTCGGAATTGTCTTAAATCTTACAGTTTGAGCGGAAACGTCGCTTTGGAGACATTTATGGGACGAGTTATGAATTGTTTAAAATTTGACCATCTGATCGGAAATAGCATTTTGGCAACACTTTTTCAACGAGCTCAAAATTTTCTCTAGTTTGGCTGGCTGATTGGAAACGGCATTTTGCCGACTCTTTTGGGACGAGCTCGAATTGTCTGAAAATTGGCGGTCCGATCAGAAGTAGCATTTTGCCGACCCTTTTGGAAACAACATTGGCTGGCTGATCAGAAACTGACTGTTGCCGAACCTTTTGGAACAACCTTAAAATTGTCTCAAATTTGGCAGTTTGATTTGAAACGGCATTTTGGCGACACGTTTGGGAGAAACTCGAAGTTGTCTCAAATTAGGCAGTCTGATCGGAAAACGTTGTTTTAGCGACACTTTTGGCACAAACTCGGAAATGCCTTAAATTTGGCAGTCTGACGTGAAATGGAGTTTTCACGACATTTTTCGAGAGTAGCTCAAAATTGTCTGCCTAACTGGAAATGACATTTTCACAACACGTTTGGGATGAGCATGGAATTGTTTGAAATTTGGCAGTCTGCCCAGAAATGACATTCTCGCTATACTTTTGGGACTAGATCGGAATTGTCTAAAATTTTACAATCTAACCAGAAATGGAATTTTGGCGACATTTTGGGGCGAGCTCGGAGTTTTAACAAATTTGGCAGTCTGATCGCCAACGGTGTTTTTGCGATACTTTTACAACGAGCTTGGAAATGTCTTAAACTTGGCAGTCTAATCTAAGACTGCCTTTTAGCGACACTTTTGGGACGATATCGAAATTGTCTCAAATTTGGCAGTCTGATTAAAAACTACATTTTCGCGACAAGTTTGGGACGACCTCAAATTTTTTTGAAATTTGGCAGGTTGACTTTTAGCGATGCTTTGAGGACGAGATTGGAATTGTCTCAAATTTTTCGTGTGATGTTAGGGACAAGCTCGAAATTTTTAAAAAATTTTGCTGTCTGGTCGAAAACTCCATTTTTTCGACACGTTTAGGACGAGCTCTGAATTGTCTCAAATTTTGCAGTCTGATCAGAAATGGCATTTTGGTGACACTTTTAGGACTTGCTCGGAATAGTCTCAAATTTGGAGGTTTGATAAAAAACGGCATTTCAGCAACACTTTTCAGTCGACCTCGAAATTGTGTCAAAATTGGCAATTTGATTTGAAATAGCATTTTAGCATCACTTCTGGGATGGGCTCAAAATTGTCTCAAATTTGGCGGTCTCATTGGAAAAGGCATTTTTGGCGACACTTTTGGGACGAGCACGAAATTGTCTCAAACTGGCAGTCTGGTCAGAAATGGCATTTTAGCGACAGTTTTCAGACGAAATCGAAATTGTCTCAAATTTGGCAGTCTAATTGGAAACATCATTTTCGTGACACTTTTGTGACTAGCTCAAAATTGTCTCAAATTTGGTTGCTTGATCAGAAATGACATTTTAGCGGCAATTTTTGGAGGAGTTCGGAATTGTCTTAAATCTGACGATGTGAGCGGAAACTTCGTTTTGGAGACATTTATGGGACGAGTTGTGAATTGTCTCAAATTTGGCCGTTAATTGGAAATAACGTTTTGGCAACAATTTTAGAACGAGCTCATAATTTTCTCTAGTTTGGCTGGCTGATTGGAAACGTCATTTTGCCGACTCTTTTGGAACGAGCTCGAATTGTCTCAAAATTGGCAGTCTGATCAGAAATAGCATGTTGCCGACCCTTTTGGAAACAGCATTGGCCATCAGATCAGAAACAGCATGTTGCCGACCCTTTTGGAACAAGCTTAGAATTGTCTCAAATTTGGCAGTTTGATTTGAAACGACATTTTGGCGACACGTTTGGGAGGAACTCGAAATTGTCTCAAATTAGGCAGTCTGATCGGAAAACGTTGTTTTAGCGACACTTTTGGGACGAGCTCGGAATTGCCTCAAATTTGGCAGTCTGACATGAAATGGAGTTTTCGCGACATTTTTGGGGACCAGCTCAAAATTGTCAGCCTAACTAGAAATGACATTTTCACAACACGTTTGGGATGAGCATGGAATTGTTTGAAATTTGGCAGTCTGCTCAGAAATGACATTTTCGCGATACTTTTGGGACCAGATCGGAATTGTCTAAAATTTTACAATCTGAACAGAAACGGCATTTTAGCGACATTTTGGGACGAGCTGGGGGTTTCAACAAATTTTGAAGTTTGATCGCCAACGATGTTTTCGCGATACTTTTACGACGAGCTTGGAAATATCTTAAACTTGGCAGTCTAATCTAAAACTGCATTTTAGCGGCACGTTGGGACGATATCGGAATTGTCCCAGATTTGGAAGTCTGATTAAAAACTAAATTTTCACGACAAGTTTTGGACAAGCTTGGAATTTTCTCAAATTTGGCAGGTTGAATTTTAGCAACACTTTTAGGACGAGCTGGAATTGTATCAAATTTTTTGTGTCATGTTTAGGACAAGCTCGGAATTTTTCATAATTTTTGCAGTCTGATCAAAAACTGCATTTTTGCGACACGATTTGGACGAGCTCTGAATTGTCTCAAATTTCGCAGTCTGATTAGAAATGGCATTCTAGCGACACTTTTGGGACTTGCTCGGAATAGTCTCAAATTTGGGAGTCTGATCAGAACCGACATTTTAGCAACACTTCTCGATCGACCTCGAAATTGTGTCAAAATTGGCAGTTTGATTTGAAGCAGCGTTTTAGCGACACTTCTGGGATGGGCTCAAAATTGTCTCAAATTTGGCGGTCTCATTGGAAAAGGCATTTTTGGCGACACTTTTGGGACGAGCACGAAATTGTCTCAAATTGGCGGTCTGATCAGAAATGGCATTTTAGCGACACTTTTTAGACGAGATCGAAATTGTCTCAAATTTGGCAGTCTAATTGGAAACGTCATTTTCGTGACACTTTTGTGACCAGCTCAAAATTGTCTCAAATTTGGTTGTCTGATCAGAAATGACATTTTAGCGGCAATTTTTGGACGAGTTCGGAATTGTCTTAAATCTGACAGTGTGAGCGGAAACGTCGTTTTGGAGACATTTATGGGACGAGTTGTGAATTGTCTCAAATTTGGCCGTCTGATCGGAAACAGCGTTTTGGCAACACTTTTAGGACGAGCTCAGAATTTTCTCTAGTTTGGCTGGCTGATTGGAAACTTCATTTCCCCGACTCTTTTGGAACGAGCTCGAATTGTCTCGAAATTGGCAGTCTGATCTGAAATAGCATTTTTTCCGACCCTTTTGGAAACAGCATTGGTTGGCTGATAAGAAACAGCATGTTGTCGACCCTTTTGGAACAAGCTTAGAATTGTCTCAAATTTGGCAATTTGATTTGACATGACATTTTGTCGACACGTTTGGAAGGAACTTGAAATTGTCTCAAATTAGGCAGTCTGATCAGAAAACGTTGTTTTAGCGACACTTTTGGGACGAGCTCGGAATTGCCTCAAATTTGGTAGTCTGACATGCAATGGAGTTTACGCGGCATTTTTGGGGACCAGCTCAAAATTGTCAGCCCAACTAGAAATGACATTTTCACAACACGTTTGGGATGAGCATGGAATTGTTTGAAATTTGGCAGACTGCTCAGAAATGACATTTTCGCGATACTTTTGGGACCTGATCGGAATTGTCTAAAATTTTCCAATCGACGGCATTTTGGCCACATTTGGGACGAGCTCGGAGTTTCAACAAATTTGGCAGTCTGATCGCCAACGGTGTTTTTGCGATACTTTTACGACGAGCTTGGAAATGTCTTAAACTTGGCAGTCTAATCTAAAACTGCATTTTAGCGACACTTTTGGGACGATATCGGAATTGTCTCAAATTTGGCAGTCTGATTAAAAACTACATTTTCGCGACAAGTTTGGGACGAGCTCGGAATTTTCTCAAATTTGGCAGGTTGAATTTTAGCGACACTTTTAGGACGAGATCGGAATTGTCTCAAATTTTTCGTGTCATGTTTGGGACAAGCTCGGAATTTTTCATAATTTTTGCAGTCTGATCAAAAACTGCATTTTTGCGACACGTTTTGGACGAGCTCTGAATTGTCTCAAATTTCGCAGTCTGATCAGAAATGGCATTTTGGCGACACTTTTGGGACTTGCTCGGAATAGTCTCAAATTTGGGAGTTTGATCAGAAACGGGATTTTCGCAACACTTCTCGATTGACCTCGAATTTGTGTCAAAATTGGCAGTTTGAGTTGAAACAGCGTTTGAGCGACACTTTTGGGATGGTCTCAAAATTGTCTCAAATTTGGCAGTCTCATTAGAAAAGGCATTTTTGGCGACACTTTTGGGACAAGCACGGAATTGTCTCAAACTGTCGGTCTAATCAGAAATGGCATTTCAGCGACACTTTTTAGACAAGATCGAAATTGTCACAAATTTGGCAGTCTAATTGGAAACGTCATTTTCGTGACACTTTTGTGACCGGCTCAAAATTGTCTCAAATTTGGTTGTCTAATCAAAAATGACATTTTAGCGGCAATTTTTGGGCGAGTTTAGAATTGTCTTAAATCTGACGGTGTGAGCGAAAAAGTCGTTTGAGAGACATTTATGGGAGGAGTTATGAATTGTCTCAAATCTGACCATCTAATCGGAAACAGCATTTTGGCAACACTTTTAGGATGAGCTTAGAATTTTCTCTAGTTTGGGTGGCTGATTGGAAATGGCATTTTGCCAACTCTTTTGGGACGAGCTCGAATTGTCTCAAAATTGGTAGTCTGCTCAGAAATAGCATTTTGCCGACCCTTTTGGAAACAACATTGGTGGTGATCGAAAAGACATGTTGCCGACCCTTTTGAAACAAGTTTAGAATTGTCTCAAATTTGGCAGTTTGATTTGAAAGCGACATTTTGGCGACACGTTTGGGAGGAACTTCGAAATTGTCTCAAATTAGGCGATCGATCGAAAAGCGTTGTTTTAGCGACACTTTTTGGGGACGAGCTCGAATTGCCTCAAATTTGGCGGTCGACATGAAATGGAGTTTTAGCGACATTTTTGGGACCACTCAAAATTGTCGACCTAACTAGAAATGACATTTTCACAACACGTTTGGGATGAGCATGGAATTGTTTGAAATTTGGCGGTCTGCTTTCGAAATGACATTTTCGCGATACTTTTGGGACGGATCGGAATTGTCTAAAATTTTACAATCGACGAAGCGGCATTTTGGCGACATTTTGGGACGAGCTCGGAGTTTCAACAAATTTGGCGGTCGATGCATAGCGGTGTTTTTGCGATACTTTTACGACGAGCTTGGAAATGTCTTAAACTTGGCGGTCTAATCTAAAGCGCATTTTAGCAACATTTTGGGACAATATCGAAATTGTCTCAAATTTGGCAGTCTGATTAAAAACTACATTTTCGCGACAAGTTTAGGACGAGATCGGAATTGTCTCCAATTTTTCGTGTCATGTTTAGGGCAAGCTCGGAATTATTTATAATTTTTGCTGTCTGATCAAAAACTGCATTTTTGCGACACGTTTTGGACGAGCTGTGAATTGTCTCAAATTTCGCGATCGATCAGAAACGGCATTTTAGCAACACTTTTTGATCGACCTCGAAATTGTGTCAAAATTGGCAGTTTGATTTGAAACAGCGTTTTAGCGACACTTCTGGGATGAGCTCAAAATTGTCTCAAATTTGGCGGACTCATCGGAAAAGGCATTTTTGGCGACACTTTTGGGACGAGCACGAAATTGTCTCAGTTTGGTGGTCTAATCAGAAATGGCTTTTTACCGACACTTTTCAGACGAGATCGAAATTGTCTCAAATTTGGCAGTCTAATTGGAATGGTCATTTTCGTGACACTTTTTTGACTGGCTCAAAGTTGTCTCAAATTTGGTTGTCTGATCAGAAATGACATTTTAGCGGCAATTTTTGGACGTGTTCAGAATTGTCTTAAATCTGACTGTGTGAGCGATAACGTTGTTTTGGAAACATTTATGGGACGAGTTGTGAATTGTCTCAAATTTGGCCGTCTAATCAGAAACAGCGTTTGGGCAATACTTTTAGGACGAGCTCAGAATTTTGTCTAGTCTGGCTGGCTTATTGGAAAATGGCATTTTGCTGACTTTTTTCGGAAGAGCTGGAATTGTCTCAAAATTGGCAGTTTGATCAGAAATAGCATTTTGCCGACCCATTTGGAAACAACATTGGCTGGCCGATCAGAAACGGCATGTTGCCGACCCTTTTGGAACAAGCTTAGAATTGTCTCAAATTTGGCAGTTTGATTTGAAACGACATTTTGGCGACACGTTTGGGAGGAACTCGAAATTGTCTCAAATTAGGCAGTCTGATCGGAAAACGTTGTTTTAGCGACACTTTTGGGACGAGCTCGGAATTGCCTCAAATTTGGCAGTCTGACATGAAATGGAGTTTTCGCGACATTTTTGGGGACCAGCTCAAAATTGTCAGCCTAACTGGAAATGACATTTTCACAACACGTTTGGGATGAGCATGGAATTGTTTGAAATTTGGCAGTCTGCTCAGAAATGACATTTTCGCGATACTTTTGGGACCAGATCGGAATTGTCTAAAATTTTACAATCTGACCAGAAACGGCATTTTGGCGACATTTTGGGACGAGCTCGGAGTTTCAACAAATTTGGCAGTCTGATCGCCAATGGTGTTTCTACGATACTTTTACGACGAGCTTGGAAATGTCTTAAACTTGGCAGTCTAATATAAAACTGCACTTTAGCGACACTTTTGGGACGATATCGGAATTGTCCCAGATTTCTCAGTCTAATTAAAAACTACATTTTCGCGACAAGTTTGGGGCGAGCTCGAAATTTTCTCAAATTTGGCATGTTGAATTTTAGCGACACTTTTAGGACGAGATCGGAATTGTCTGAAATTTTACGTGTCATGTTTGGGACAAGCTCAGAATTTTTGATAATTTTTGCAGGTCGATCAAAAACTGCATTTTTGCGACACGTTTTGGACGAGCTCGGAATTGTCTCAAATTTCGCAGTCTGATCAAAAATGGCATTTTGGTGACACTTTTGGGACTTGCTCGGAATAGTCTCAAAATTTGAAGTCTGATCAGAAACGACATTTTAGCAACACTTTTCGATCGACCTCGAAATTTTGTCAAAATTGGCAGTTTGATTTGAAATAGCGTTCTAGCGACACTTCTGGGATGGGCTCAAAATTGTCTCAAATTTGGCAGTCTCATTGGAAAAGGCATTTTTGGCGACACTTTTGGGACGAGCACGAAATTTTCTCAAATTGGCGGTCTGATCAGAAATGGCATTTTAGCGACACTTTTCAGACGAGATCGAAATTGTCTCAAATTTGGCTGTCTAATTGGAAACGTCATTTTCGTGACACTTTTGTGACCAGCTAAAAATTTTCTCAAATTTGGTTGTCAGATGCGAAATGACATTTTAGCGGCAATTTTTGGACGAGTTCGGAATTTTCTTAAATCTGACAGTGTGAGCGTAAACGTCGTTTTGGAGACATTTATGGGACGAGTTGTGAATTGTCTCAAATTTGGCCGTCTGATCGGAAATAGCGTTTTGGCAACACTATTAGGACGAGATTAGAATTTTCTCTAGTTTGGCTAGTTGATTGGAAACTTCATTTTGCCGAGTCCTTTGGGACGAGCTCGAATTGTGTCAAAATTGGCAGTCTTATCAAAAATATCATTTTGCCGACCCTTTTGGAGACTGCATTGGCTGGCTAATTAGAAACAGCATGTTGCCGACCCTTTTGGAACAAGCTTAGAATTGTCTCAAATTTGGCAGTTTGATTTGAAACGACATTTTGGCGACACGCTTGGGAGGAACTCGAAATTGTCTCAAATAAGGCAGTATGATCGGAAAACTTTGTTTTGGGTGCACTTTTTGGACGAGCTCAGAATTACCTCAAATTTGGCAGTCTGACATGAAATGGAGTTTTCGCGACATTTTTGGGGGCCAGCTCAAAATTGTCAGCCTAACTGGAAATGACATTTTCACAACACGGTTGGGATGAGCATGGAATTGTTTGAAATTTGGCAGTCTACTCAGAAATGACATTTTCGCGATACTTTTGGGACCAGATCGGAATTGTCTAAAATTTTACAATCTGACCAGAAACGCCATTTTGGTGACATTTTGGGACGTGCTCGGAGTTTCAAAAAATTTGGTAGTCTAATCGCCAACGGTGTTTTTGCGATACTTTTGCGACGAGCTTGGATATACGAAAGTGTCGCAAATTGGCGGTCTGATCAGAAATGGCATTTTAGCGACACTTTTCAGACGAGATCGAAATTCTCTCAAATTTGGCAGTCCAATTGGAAACGTCATATTCGCGACACTATTGTAACCAGCTCAAAATTCTCTCCAATTTGGTTGTCTGATCAGAAATGACATTTTAGCAGCAATTTTTGGACGAGTTCAGAATTTTCATAAATCTAACTGTGTGAGCGGAGACGTCGTTTTGGAGACATTTATGGGACGAGTAGTGAATTGTCTCAAATTTGGCCGTCTGATCGGAAACAGGGTTTTGGCAACACTTTTAGGGCCAGCTCAGAACTTTCTCTAGTTTGGCTGGCTGATTAGAAACGGCATTTTGCCGACTCTTTTGGGACGAGCTCAAATTGTCTCAAAATTTGCAGTCTGATCAGAAATAGCATGTTGTCGACCCTTTTGGAAACAACATTGCTTTTGGAATATGCTTAAAATTGTCTCAAATTTGGCAGTTCGATTTGAAACGACATTTTGGCGAGACAATTGGGACTTGCTTGGAGTAGTCTCAGATTTGGTAGCTTGATTAGAAACCGCATTTTAGCAACACTTTTCGATCGACCTCGAAATTGTGTCAAAATTGGCAGTTTGATTTGAAACAGCGTTTGAGCGACACTTCTGGGATGGGCTCAAAATTGTCTCAAATTTGGCGGTCTCATTGGAAAAGGCATTTTTGGCGACACTTTTGGGACGAGCACGAAGTTGTCTCAAATAGGCAGTCTGATCAGAAATGGCATGTTAGCGACACTTTTCGGACGAGATCGAGATTGTCTCAAATTTGGCAGTCTAATTGGAAGCGACATTTTCGTGACACTTTTGTGACCAGCTCAAAATTGTCTTAAATTTGGTTGTCTGATCAGAAATGACATTTTAGCGGCAATTTTTGGATGAGTTCGGAATTATCTTAAATCTGACAGTGTGAGCGGAAACGTCGTTTTGGAGACATTGATGGGATGAATTGTGAATTGTCTCAAATTTGGTAGTCTGATCGGAAACAGCGTTTTGACAACACTTTTAGGGCGAGCTTAGAATTTTCTCTAGTTTGGCTGGCTGATTGGAAACGGCATTTTGGTGACCCTTTTGGGACGAGCTCGAATTTGCTCAAAATTGGCAGTCTGATCTGAAATAGCATGTTGCCAACCCATTTGGAAACAGTATTGGCCGGCTTATCAGAAACAGCATGTTGCCGACCCTTTTGGAACATGCTTAGAATTTTCCCAAATTTGGCAGTTTGATTTGAAACGACATTTTGGCGACACGTTTGGGAGGAAGTCGAAATTGTCTCAAATTAGGCAGTCTGATCGTAAAATGTTGTTTTAGCGACACTTTTGGGACGAGCTCGGAATTGCCTCAAATTTGGCAGTCTGACATGAAATCAAGTTTTTGCGACATTTTCGGGGACCAGCTTAAAATTGTCAGCCTAACTAGAAGTGTCATTTTCACAACACGTTTCGGATGAGCATGGAATTGTTTGAAATTTGGTAGTCTGCTCAGAAATGACATTTTTGCGATACTTTTGGGACCAGATCAGAATTGTCTAAAATTTTACAATCTGACCAGAAACGGCATTTTGGCGACATTTTGGGACGAGCTCGGAGTTTCAACAAATTTGGTAGTCTGATCGCCAATGGTGTTTTTGCGATACTTTTACGACGAGCTTAGAAATGTCCTAAACTTGGCAGTCTGATCTGAAACTGCATTTTAGCGACAAGTTTGGTATGAGCTCGGAATTTTCTCAAATTTGGCAGGTTGATTTTTAGCGACACTTTTAGGACGAGATCAGAATTGTCTCAAATTTTTCGTGTCATGTTTGGGACAAGCTCGGAATTTTTCATAATTTTTGCAATCTGATCAAAAACCGCATTTTTGTTACACGTTTTGGACGAGTGCTGAATTGCCTCAAATTTCGCAGTCTGATCAGGAATCCCATTTTGGCGACACTTTTGGGACTTGGTCGGAATAGTCTCAAATTTGGGAGTCTGATAAAAAACGGCATTTTAGAAACACTTTTCGATCGACCTCAAAATTGTGTCAAAATTGGCAGTTTGATTTGAAACAGCGATTCAGCAACACTTCTGGGATGGGCTCATAATTGTCTCAAATTTGGCGATCTCATTGGAAAAGGCATTTTTTACGACACTTTTGGGACGAGCACGAAAGTGTCTCAAATTGGCGGTTTGATAAGAAATGGCATTTTAGCAGCACTTTTCAGACGAGATCGAAATTGTCAGAAATTTGGCAGTCTATTTAGAAACGTCATTTCCTTGAAACTTTTGTGACCAGCTCAAAATTGTCTCAAATTTAGTTGTCTGATCAGAAATGACATTTTAGCGGCAATTTTTGGACGAGTTCAGAATTGTCTTGAATCTGACAGTATGGGCGGAAACGTCATTTCGGAGACATTTTTGGAACGAGTTGTGAATTGTCTCAAATTTGGCCGTCTGATCGGAAACATTGTTTGGGCAACACTTTTAGGGCGAGCTCAGAATTTTCTCTAGTTTTGCTAGCTGATTGGAAAGTTCATTTTACTGACTCTTTTGGGACGAGCTCGAATTGTCACAAAATTTGCAGCCTGATCAGAAATAGCATGTTGCCGACCCTTTTGGAAACAGCATTGGCCGGCTGATCAGAAACAGCATGTTGCCGACCCTTTTGGAACAAGCTTAGAATTGTCTCAAATTTGGCAGTTTGATTTGAAACGACATTTTGGCGACACGTTTGGGAAGAACTTGAAATTGTCTAAAATTAGGCAGTCTGATCGGAAAATGTTGTTTTAGGGACACTATTGGGACGAGCTCGAAATTGCCTCAAATTTGGCAGTTTGACATGAAATGGAGTTTTCGCGACATTTTCGGGGACCAGCTCAAAATTGTCAGCCTCACTGGAAATGGCATTTTCACAACACGTTTGGGATGAGCATGGAATTGTTTGAAATTTGGCAGTCTGCTCAGAAATGACATTTTCGCGATACTTTTGGGACCAAATCGGAATTGTCTAAAATTTTACAATCTGACCAGAAACGGCATTTTGGCGACATTTTGGGACGAGCTTAGAGTTTCAACAAATTTGGCAGGCTGATCGCCAACGGTGTTTTTGCGATACTTTTACGACGAGCTTGGAATTGTCTTAAACTTGGCAGTCTGATCTAAAATTGCGTTTTAGCGACACTTTTGGGACAATATCGGAATTGTCCCAGATTTTGCAGTCTGATTAAAAACTACATTTTCGCGACAACTTTGGGACGAGCTCGGAATTTTCTCAAATTTGGCAAGTTGAATTTCAGCGACACTTTTAGGACGAGATCGAAATTGTATCAATTTTTTCGTGTCATGTTTGGGACAAGCTCAGAATTTTTTATAATTTTTGCTGTCTGATCAAAAACTGCATTTTTGCGACACGTTTTGGACGAGCATTGAATTGTCTCAAATTTTGCAGTCTGATCAGGAATGGCATTTTGGCGACACTTTTAGGACTTGCTCGGAATAGTGTCAAATTTGGGAGTCTGATCAGAAACGGCATTGTAGCAACACTTTTCCATCGGCCTCGAAATTGTGTCAAAATTGGCAGTTTGATTTGAAACAGCGTTTTAGCGACACTTCTGGGATGTTCTCCAAATTGTCTCAAATTTGGCAGTCTCATTGGAAAAGTCATTTTTGGTGACACTTTTGGACGAGCACAAAAGTGTCTCAAATTGGAGGTCTGATCAGAAATGGCATTTTAGCGACACTTTTTAGACGAGATCAAAATTGTCTGAAATTTGGCAGTCTAATTGGAAACGTCATTTTCTTTACACTTTTGTAACCAAATAATGACATTTTCATGATACTTTTGGGATATCGTAATTGTTCAAAAAAAATGTTACAATCTTCGTAAGGCATTGTCTAAAGTGTCTCAAATTGGCGGTCTAACGAGAAATGGCATTTTAGCGACACTTTTCAGACGAGATCGAAATTGTCCCAAATTTGGAAGTCTAATTGGAAACGCCATTTTCGTGACACTTTTGTGACGAGCTTAAAATTGTCTCAAATTTGGTTGTCTGAACAGAAATGACATTTTAGCGGCAATTTTTGGACGAGTTCGGAATTGTCTCAAATCTGACAGTGTGAGCGGAAACGTCGTTTTGGAAACATTTATCAGACCAGTTGTGAATTGTCTCAAATTTTGCCGTCTGATCGGGAACAGCGTTTTGGCAACACTTTTAGGGCGAGCTCAGAACTTTCTCTAGTTTGGCTGGCTGATTGGAAACTTCATTTTGCCGACTCTTTTTGGACGAGCTCGAATTGTCGCAAAATTGGCAGTCTGATCAGAAATAGTGTGTTGCCGACCCTTTTGGAAATAGCATTGGCCGGCTTATCAGAGACAACATGTTGCCGACCCTTTTGGAACAAGATTAGGATTGTCTCAAATTTGGCAGTTTGATTTGAAACAACATTTTGGCGACACATTTGGGAAGAACTCGAAATTGCCTCAAATTAGGCAGCCTGATCGGAAAATGTCGTTTTAGCGACACTTTTGGGACGAGCTCGGAATTGCCTCAAATTTGGCAGTCTGACCTGAAACGGAGTTTTCACAACGTTTTTGGGGACCAGCTCAAAGTTGTCAGCCTAACTATAAACAACATTTTCACAACCCGTTTGGGATGAGAATGGAATTGATTGAAATTTGGCAGTCTACCCAAAAATGACATTTTCGCGATACTTTTGAGAACAGATCGGAATTGTTTAAAATTTCACAATCTGAACAGAAATGGCATTTTGGAAAAATTTTGGGATGAGCTCGGACTTTCAACAAATTTGGCAGTCTGATCGCCAACGGTGTTTTTGCGATACTTTTACAACGAGCTTGGAAATGTCTTAAACTTGGCAGTCTAATCTAAAACTACATTTTAACGACACTTTTGGGACGATATCGGAATTGTCTCAAATTTGGCAATCTGATTAAAAACTATATTTTCGCGACAAGTTTTGGACGAGCTCGGAATTTTCTCAAATTTGGCAGGTTGAATTTTAGCGACACTTTTAGGATGAGATCGGAATTGTCTCAAATTTTTCGTGTCATGTTTGGGTCAAGCTCGGAATTTTTCATAATTTTTGCAGTCCGATCAAGACCTGCATTTTTTCAACACGTTTTGGACGAGCTCTGAATTGTCTCAAATTTCGCAGTCTGATCAGAAATGGCATTTTGGCGACACTTTTGGGACTTGGTCGGAATAGTCTCAAATTTGGGAGTCTGATCAGAAACGGCATTTTAGCAACACTTTTCGATCGACCTCGAAATTGTGTCAAAATTGGCAGTTTGCTTTGAAACTGCGTTTTAGCGACACTTCTGGGATGGGCTCAAAATTGTCTCAAATTTGGCGGTCTCATTGGAAAAGGCATTTTCGTCAATTCTTTTGGGACGAGCATGAAAGTGTCTCGAATTGGCGGTCTGACCAGAAATGGCATTTTAGCGACACTTTTCAACGAGATCGAAATTGTCTCAAATTTGGAAGTCTAATTGGAAACGCCATTTTCGTGACACTTTTGTGACCAGTTCAAAATTGTCTCAAATTTGGTTGTCTGAACAGAAATGACATTATAGCGGCAATTTTTGGACGAGTTCGGAATCGTCTTAAATCTGACACTGTGAGCGGAAACGTCATTTTGGAGACATTTATGGGAGCAGTTGTGAATTGTCTCAAATTTGGCCGTCTGATCGGAAACAGCGTTTTGGCAACACTTTTAGGGCGAGCTCAGAACTTTCTCTAGTTTGGCTGGCTGATTGGAAACTTCATTTTGCCGACTCTTTTGGGACGAGCTCGAATTGTCTCAAAATTGGCAGTCTGATCAGAAATAGCATGTTGCCAACCCTTTTGGAAGCAACGTTGGTCGGTTGATCAGAAAGTGCATGTTGCCGACCCTTTTGGAACAAGATTAGAATTGTCTCAAATTTGGCAGTTTGATTTGAAACAACATTTTGGCGACACATTTGGGAAGAACTCGAAATTGCCTCAAATTAGGCAGCCTGATCGAAAAAAGTCGTTTTAGCGACACTTTTGGGACGAGCTCGGAATTGCCTCAAATTTGGCAGTCTGACGTGAAACGGAGTTTTCGCAACGTTTTTGGGGACCAGCTCAAAATTTTCAGCCTAACTGGAAACGGCATTTTGACAACCCGTTTCGGATGAGCATGGAATTGATTGAAATTTGGCAGTCTACTCAAAAATGACATTTTCGCGATACTTTTGGGACCAGATCGGAATTGTTTAAAATTTCACAATCTGACCACAAACGGCATTTTGGCGAAATTTCAGGACGAGCTCGGACTTTCAACAAATTTGGCAGTCTGATCGCCAACGGTGTTTTTGCGATACTTTTTCGACGAGCTTGGAGATGTCTTAAACTTGGCAGTCTAATCTAAAACTACATTCTAACGACACTTTTGGGACGATATCGGAATTGTCTCAAATTTGGCAATCTGATTAAAAACTACATTTTCGCGACAAGTTTTGGACGAGCTCGTAATTTTCTCAAATTTGGCAGGTTAAATTTTAGCGACACTTTTAGGACGAGATCGGAATTGTCTCAAATTTTTCGTGTCATGTTTGGGACAAGCTCGAAATTTTTCATAATTTTTGTAGTCCGATCAAAACCTGCATTTTAGCGACACTTTTGGGACAATATCAGAATTGTCACAAATTTGGTAGTCCGATTAAAAACTACATTTTCACGACAAGTTTGGGAGGAGCTAAGAATTTTCTCTAATTTGGCAGGTTGAATTTTAGCGACACTTTTAGGACGAGATTCGAATTGTCTAAAATTTTTAGTGTCATGTTTGGGACAAGCTCGGAATTTTTCATAATTTTTGCAGTCTGATCAAAAATTGCATTTTTGCGACACGTTTTGGACGAGCTCTGAATTGTCTCAAATTTCGCAGTCTGATCAGAAATGGCATTTTGGCGACACTTTTGGGACTTGCTCGGAATAGTCTCAAATTTGGGGGTCTGATCAGAAATGACATTTTAGCAACACATTTCGATCGACTTCGAAATTGTTTCAAAATTGGCAGAGTGATTTGAAATAGCGTTTTAGTGACACTTCCGGGATGGGCTCAAAATTGTCTCAAATTTGGCGGTCTCATTAGAAAAGGCATTTTTGGCGACACTTTTGGGACGAGCACGAAATTGTCTCAAATTGGCGGTCTGATCAGAAATGGCATTTTAGCGACACCTTTCAGACGAGATCGAAATTGTCTTAAATTTGGCAATCTAATTGGAAACGTCATTTTTGTGACACTTTTGTGACCAGCTCAAAATTGTCTCAAATTTGGTTGCCTGATCAGAAATGTCATTTTAGCGGCAATTTTTGGACGAGTTCGGAATTGTCTTAAATCTGACAGTGTGAGCGGAAACGTCGTTTTGGAGACATTTATGGGATGAGTTGTGAATTGTCTCAAATTCGGCAATCTAATCGGAAACAAGGTTTTGGCAACACTTTTAGGACGAGGCTAGAATTTTCTCTAGTTTGGCCGGCTGATTGGAAACGGCATTTTGCCAACTCTTTTGGGAGGAGTTGGGATTGTCTCAAAATTGGTAGTCTGATCACAAATATCATGTTGCCGACCCTTTTGGAAACAGCATTGGCCGGCTGATCAGAAACAGCATGTTGCCGACCATTTTGGAGCAAGTTTAGAATTGTCTCAAATTTGGTAGTTCGATTTGAAACGACCTTTTGGCGACACGTTTGGGAGGAACTCGAAATTGTCTCAAATTAGGCAGTCTGATCGGAAAACGTTGTTTTAGCTTCACTTTTGGGACGAGCTCGGAGTTGCCTCAAATTGTCAGTCTGACATGAAATGGAGTTTTCGCCACGTTTTTTGGGACCATCTCAAAATTGCCTGCCTAACTGGAAACGACATTTTCACAACATGTTTTGGATGAGCATGGAATTGTTTGAAATTTGGCAGTCTGCTCAGAAATGACATTTTCGCGATACTTTTAGGACCAGATCGTAATTGTCCAAAATTTTACAATCTGACCAGAAATGACATTTTGGCAACATTTTGGGACGAGCTCGGAGTTTCAACAAAGTTGGCAGTCTGGTCGCCAACGGTGTTTTTGCGATACTTTTACGACGAGCTTGGAAATGTCTTAAACTTGGAAGTCTAATCTAAAACTGTATTTTAGCGACACTTTTGGGACGATATCAAAATTGTCTCAAATTTGGCAGTCTGATTAAAAACTACATTTTCGCGACAAGTTTTGGAGGAGCTAACAATTTTCTCAAATTTGGCAGGTTGAATTTTAGCGACACTTTTAGGACGAGATCGGAATTGTGTCAAATTTTTCGTGTCATGTTTAGCACAAGCTCGAAATTTTTCATAATGTTTGCAGTCTGATCAAAAACTGCATTTTTGCGACACGTTTTGGACGAGCTCTGAATTGTCTCAAATTTCGCAGTCTGATCAGAAATGGCATTTTGGCGACACTTTTGGGACTTGCTCGAAATAGTCTCAAATTTGGGAGTCTGATCAGAAATGGTATTTTAGCAACACTTTTCGATCGACCTCGAAATTGTTTCAAAATTGGCAGTCTGATTTGAAACAGCGTTTCAGCAACACTTCTTGGATGGGCTCAAAATTGTCTCAAATTTGGTGGTCTCATTAGAAATGGCATTTTTGGCGACACTTTTGGGACGAGCACGAAATTGTCTCAAATTGGCGGTCTGAACAGAAATGGCATTTTAGCGACACTTTTCACACGAGATGGAAATTGTCTCAAATTTGGCAGTGTAATTGGAAACATCTTTTTTGTGACACTTTTGTGACCAGCTCAAAATTGTCTCAAATTTGGTTGTCTGATCAGAAATGACATTTTAGCGGCAATTTTTGGACAACTTCGGAATTGTCTTAAATCTGACAGTGTGAGCAGAAACATTGTTTTGGAGACATTTATGGGACGTGGTTTGAATTGTCTCTAATTTGGCCGTCTAATCAGAAACAGCGTTTTGGCAACACTTTTAGGACAAGCTCAGAATTTTCTCTAGTTTGGCTGGCTGATTGGAAATGGCATTTTGCCGACCCTTTTGGGACGAGCTCGAATTGTCTCAAAATTGGCAGTCTGATCAGAAATAGCACTTTGCGACCCTTTTGGAAACAGCATTGGCTGGCTGATCAGAAATAGCATGTTGCCGACCCTTTTAGAACAAGCTTAGAATTGTCTCAAATTTGGCAGTTTGATTTGAAACGATGTTTTGGCGACACGTTTGGGAGGAACTCGAAATTGTCTCAAATTAGGCAGTCTGAACGGAAAATGTCGTTTTAGTGACACTTTTGGGACAAGCTCGGAATTACCTCAAATTTGGCAGTCTGACATGAAATGAAGTTTTCGCGACATTTTTTGGGACCAGCCCAAAATTGTCAGCCTAACTGGAAACAACATTTTCACAACACGTTTGGGATGAGCATGGAATTGTTTGAAATTTGGTAGTCTGCTCAGAAATGACATTTTCGCGATACTTTTGGGACCAGTTCGGAATTGTCTAAAATTTTACAATCTGACCAGAAACGGCAGTTTGGCGACATTTTGGGACAAGCTCGGAGTTTCAACAAATTTGGCAGTCTGATCGCCAACGGTGTTTTTGCGATACTTTTACGACGAGCTTGGATATATCTTAAACTTGGCAGTCTAATCTAAAACTGCATTTTAGCGACACTTTTGGGACGATATGGGAATTGTCTCAAATTTGGTAGTCTGATTAAAAACTACATTTTCGTGACAAGTTTGGGATGAGCTCGGAATTTTCTCAAATTTGGCAGGTTGAATTTTAGCGACACTTTTAGGACGAGATCGGAATTGTCACAAATTTTTCGTGTCATGTTTGGCACAAGCTCGGAATTTTTCATAATTTTTGCAGTCTGATCAAAAACTGCATTCTTGCTACACGTTTTGGACAAGCTCTGAATTGTCTCAAATTTCGCAAATTGGCAACACTTTTGGGACTTGCTCGGAATAGTCTCAAATTTTGGGGTCTGATCAGAAATGGCATTTTAGTTACACTTTTCGATCGACCTCGAAATTGTGTCAAACTTGGCAGTCTGATTTGAAACAGCGTTATAGCGACACTTCTGGGTTGGGCTCAAAATTGTTTCAAATTGGCGGTCTGATCAGAAATGGCATTTTAGCGTCGCTTTTCAGACGAGATCGAAATTGTCTCAAATTTGGCAGTCTAAATGGAAACGTCATTTTCGGGACACTTTTGTGACCAGCTCAAAATTGTCTCAAATTTGGTTGTCTGATCAGAAATGACATTTTAGCGGCAATTTCTGGACGAGTTCGGAATTGTTTTAAATCTGACAGTGTGAGCGGAAACGTCATTTTGGAGACATTTATGGGACGAGTTGTGAATTGTCTCAGATTTGGCCCTCTAATCGGAAACAGTGTTTTGGCAACACTTTTAGGACAAGCTCAGAATTTTCTGTAGTTTGGCTGGCTGATTGGAAACGGCATTTTGCCGACTCTTTTGGGACGAGCTCGAATTGTCTCAAAATTGGCAGTCTGATCAGAAATAGCATTTTGCCGACCCTTTTGGAAACAGCAATGGCTGGCTGATCAGAAACAACATGTTGCCGACCCTTTTGGAACAAGCTTAGAATTGTCTCAAATTTGGCTGTTTGATTTGAAACGACGTTTTGGGTGATAGGTTTGGGAGGAACTCGAAATTGTCTCAAATTAGGCAGTCTGATCGGAAAACGTTGTTTTAGCTACACTTTTTGTAAGAGCTCGGAATTGCCTCAAATTTGGCAGTCTGACATGAAATGGAGTTTTCGCGACGTTTTTTGGAACCAGCTCAAAATTGTCAGCCAAACTGGAAACGACATTTTCACAACACGTTTGGGATGAGCATGGAATTGTTTGAAATTTGGCAGTCTGCTCAGAAATGACATTTTCGCGATACTTTTGGGACCAGATCATAATTGTATAAAATTTTACAACCTGACCAGAAACGGCATTTTGGCGACATTTTCGGACGAGCTCGGAGTTTCAACAAATTTGGCAATCTGATCGCCAGCGGTGTTTTTGCGATACTTTTACAATGAGCTTGGAAATGTCTTAAACTTGGCAGTCTAATCTAAAACTGCATTTTAGCGACACTTTTGGGACGACATCGGAATTGTCTCAAATTTGGCAGTCTGATTAAAAACTACATTTTCGCGATAAGTTTGGGACGGGCTCAGAATTTTCTCAAATTTGGCAGGTTGAATTTTCGCGACACTTTTGGGACGAGATCCGAATTGTCTCAAATTGTTCGTGTCATGTTTGGGACAACCTCGGAATTTTTCATAATTTTTGCAATCTGATCAAAAACTGCATTTTTGCGACTCGTTTCGGACGAGCTCTGAATTGTGTCAAATTTCGCTGTCTGATCAGAAATGGCATTTTGGCGACACTTTTGGGACTTGCTCGGAATAGTCTCAAATTTGGGGGTCTGATCAGAAACGGCATTTTAGCAACACTTTTCGATCGACCTCGAAATTGTGTCAAAATTGGCAGTCTGATTTGAAATAGCATTTTAGCGACACTTCTGGGATGGGCTCAAAATTGTCTCAAATTTGGCGGTCTCATTGGAAAAGGCATTTTTCGCGACACTTTAGGGACGGGCACGAAATTGTCTAAAATTGGCGGTCTGATCAGAAATGGCATTTTAACGACACTTTTCAGACAAGATCGAGATTGTCTCAAATTTGGCAGTCTAATTGGAAGCGTCATTTTCGTGACACTTTTGTGACCAGCTCAAAATTGTCTTAAATTTGGTTGTCTGATTTGAAATGACATTTTAGCGGCAATTTCTGGACGAGTTCGGAATTATCTTAAATCTGACAATGTGACCGGAAACGTCATTTTGGAGACATTTATGGGACGAGTTGTGAATTGTCTCAAATTTGGCCGCCTAATCAGAAACTGCGTTTTGACAACACTTTTAGGAAGAACTCAGAATTTTCTCTAGTTTGGCTGGCTGATTGGAAACGGCATTTTGCCAACTCTTTTGTGACGAGCTCGAATTGTATCAAAATTGGCAGTTTGATCAGAAATAGCATTTTGCCGACCCTTTTGGAAACAGCATTGGCTAGCTGAGCAGAAACAGCATGTTGCTGACCCTTTTGCAACAAGCTTAGAATTGTCTCAAATTTCGCAGTTTGATTTGAAACGACATTTTGGTGACACGTTTTGGAAGGAACTCGAAATTGTCTCAAATAAGGCAGTCTGATCGGAAAATGTTGTTTTAGCGACACTTTTGGGACGATTTCGGAATTGCCTCAAATTTGGCAGTCTGACATGAAATGGAGTTTTCACGACGTTTTTGGGACAAGCTCAAAATTGTCATCCTAACTGGAAACGACATTTTCACAACACGTTTGGGATGAGCATGGAAGTGTATGAAATTTGGCAGTCTGGTCAGAAATGACATTTTCACGATACTTTTGGGACCAGATCGGAATTAGCTAAAATTTTACAACCTAACTAGAAACGGCATTTTGGCGACATTTCGGGACGAGCTTGGAGTTTCAATAAATTTGGCAGTCTGATCGCCAGCGGTGTTTTTGCGATACTTTTACGACGAGTTTGGAAATGTCTTAAACTTGGCAACCTAATCTAAAACTGCGTTTTAGCGACACTTTCGAGACGATATCGGAATTGTCTCAAATTTGGCAGTCTGATTAAAAACTACATTTTCGCGACAAGTTTGGGACGGGCTCGGAATTTTCTCAAATTTTGCAGGTTGAATTTTAGCGACAGTTTTAGGACGAGATCGGAATTGCCTCAAATTTTTCGTGTCATGTTTGGGACAAGCTCGAAATTTTTCTTAATTTTTGCAGTCTGATAAAAAACTGCATTTTTGCGACACGTTTTGGACGAGCTCTGAATTGTCTCAAATTTCGCATTCTGATCAGAAATGGCATTTTGGCGACACTTTTGGGACTTGCTCGGAATAGTCTCAAATTTGGGGGTCTGATCAGAAACGGCAGTTTAGAAACACTTTTCGATCGACCTCGAAATTTTGTCAAAATTGGCAGTTTGATTTGAAACAACGTTTTAGCGACACTTCTGGGATTGGCTCAAAATTGTCTCCAATTTGGCGGTCTCATTGGAAAAGGCATTTTTGGCGACAGTTTTGGGACGAGCACGAAATTGTCTCAAATTGGCGGTCTGATCAGAAATGGCATTTTAGTGACACTTTTCAGACGAGATCGAAATTGTCTCAAATTTGGCTGTCTAATTGGAAACGTCATTTTCGTGACACTTTTGTGAACGGCTCAAAATTGTCTCAAATTTGGTTGGCTGATCAGAAATGACATTTTAGCGGCAATTTATGGCCGAGTTCGGAATTGTCTTAAATTTGATAGTGTGACCGGAAGCGTCGTTTTGGAGACATTTATTGGAGGAGTTGTAAATTGTCTCAAATTTGGCCGTCTAATTGGAAATATCGTTTTGGAAACACTTTCCAGAAAAGCTCAGAATTTTCTCTAGTTTGGCTGGCTAATTGGAAACGGCATTTTGCCGACTCTTTTGGGACGAGCTCGAATTGTCTCAAAATTGGCAGTCTGATTAGAAATAGCATTTTGCCGACCCTTTTGGAAACAGTATTGGCTGGCTGATCAGAAACAGCATGTTGCCGACCCTTTTGGAACAAGCTTAGAATTGTCTCAAATTTGGCAGTTTGATTTGAAACGACGTTTTGGCGACACGTTTGGGAGGAACTCGAAATTGTCTCAAATTAGGCAGTCTGATCGGAAAATGTTGTTTTAGCGACACTTTTGGGACGAGCTCGGAATTGTATCAAATTTGGCAGTCTGCCATGAAATGGAGTTTTCGCGACGTTTTTGGGAACCAGCTCAAAATTGTCTGCCTAACTGGAAACGACATTTTCACAACATGTTTGGGATGAGCATGGAATTGTTTGAAATTTGGCGGTCTGCTCAAAAATGACATTTTCGCGATACTTTTGGGACCAGATCGGAATTGTCTAAAATTTTAAAACCTGACCAGAAACGGCATTTTGGCGATATTTTGGGACAAGCTTGGAGTTTCAACAAATTTGGCAGTCTGATCGCCAGGGGTGTTTTTGCGATACTTTTACGACGAGCTTGGAAATGTCTTAAACTTGACAGTCTAATTTAAAACTGCATTGTAGCTACACTTTCGGGACGATATCGGAATTGTCTCAAATTTGGCAGTCTGATTAAAAACTACATTTTCGCAACAAGTTTGGGACGAGCTCGGAATTTTCTCAAATTTGGCAGGTTGAATTTTAGCGGCACTTTTAGGACGAGATTGAAATTGTCTCAATTTTTTCGTCTCATGTTTGGGACAAGCTCGGAATTTTTCATAAATTTTGCAGTCAGATAAAAAACTGCATTTTTGTGACGTGTTTTGGACGAGCTCTGAATTGTCTCAAATTTCGCAGTCTGATCAGAAATGGCATTTTGGCGACACTATTGGGACTTGCTCGGAATAGTCTCAAATTTGGGGATTTGATCAGAAATGGTATTTTAGCATCACTTTTCGATCGACCTCGAAATTGTGTCAAAATTGGCAGTCTGATTTGAAACAACGTTTTAGCGACACTTCTGGGATGGGCTCAAAATTGTCTCCAATTTGGCGGTCTCATTGGAAATGGCATGTTTGGCGACACTTTTGGGACGAGCACGAAATTGTCTCAAATTGGCGGTCTGATCAGAAATGACAGTTTAGCGACACTTTTCAGACGAGATCGAAATTGTCTCAAATTTGGCTGTCTAGTTGGAAACGTCGTTTTTGTGACACTTTTGTGACCGGCTCAAAATTGTCTCAAATTTGGTTGTCTAATTAGAAATGACATTTTAGCGGCAATTTCTGGGCGAGTTCGGAATTGTCTTAAATCTGATAGGGTGGGAGGAAACGTCATTTTGGAGACATTTATGGGAGGAGTTGTAAATTGTCTCAAATTTGGCCGTCTAAACGGAAATATCGTTTTGGCAATACTTTCAGGACGAGCTCAGAATTTTCTCTAATTTGGCGGGCTGATTGGAAACGGCATTTTGCCAACTCTTTTGGGTCGAGCTCGAATTGTCTCAAAATTGGCAGTCTGATCAGAAATAGCATTTTGCCGACCCTTTTGGAAACAGTATTGGCTGGCTGAACAGAAACATCATGTTGCCGACCCTTTTGGAACAAGCTTAGAATTGTCTCAAATTTGGCATTTTGATTTGAAACGACGTTTTGGCGACACGTTTGAGAGGAACTCGAAATTGTCTCAAATTAGCCAGTCTGATCGGAAAACGTTGTTCTAGCGACACTTTTGGGACGAGCTCGGAATTGCCTCAAATTTGGCAGTCTGACATGAAATGGTGTTTTTGCGACGTTTTTGGGGACCAGCTCAAAATTGTCAGCCAAACTGGAAACGACATTTTCATAACATGTTTGGGATGAGCATGGGATTGTTTGAAATTTGGCGTTGTGCTTAGAAATGACATTTTCGCGATACTTTTGAGGCCAGATCGGAATTGTCTAAAATTTTACAACCTGACCAGAAACGGCATTTTGGCGATATTTTGGGACGAGCTCGGAGTTTCAACAAATTTGGTAGTCTGATCGCCGGCGGTGTTTTTGCGATACTTTTACCACGAGCTTGGAAATGTCTTAGACTTGGCAGTCTAATCTAAAACTGCATTTTGGCGACACTTTTGGGACGATATCGGAATTGTCTCAAATTTCGCAGTCTGTTTAAAAACTACATTTTCGTGACAAGTTTGGGACGAGCTCGGAATTTTCTCAAATTTGGCAGGTTGAATTTTAGCGACACTTTTAGGACAAGATCGGAATTGTCTCAAATTTTTCGTGTCATGTTTGGGACAAGCTCGGAATTTTTCGTAATTTTTGCTGTCTGATCAAAAACTGCATTTTTGCGACGCATTTTGGACGAGCTCTGAATTGCCTCAAATTTCGCAGTCTGATCAGAAATGGCATTTTGGCGACACTTTTTGGACTTGCTCGGAATAATCTCGAAATTGGGGGTCTGATCAGAAACGGCATTTTAGCAACACTTTTCGATCGACGTCAAAATTTTATCAAAATTGGCAGTCTGATTTGAAACAGGGTTTTAGCGACACTTCTGGGATGGGCTCAAAATTGTCTCAAATTTGGCGGCCTCATTGGAAAAGGCATGTTTGGCGACACTTTTTGGACGAGCACGAAATTGTCTCAAATTGGCGGTCTGATCAGAAATGGCATTTTAGCGACACTTTTCAGATGAGATTGAAATTGTCTCAAATTTGGCTGTCTAATTGGAAACGTAATTTTCGTGACACTTTTATGACCGGCTCAAAATTGTCTCAAATTTGGTTGTCCGATCAGAATTGACATTTTAGCGGCAATTTCTGGACGAGTTCGGAATTGTCTTAAATCTGATAGCGTGAGCGGAAACGTCGTTTTGGAGACATTTATGGGACGAGTTGTGAAATGTGTCAATTTTGGCCATCTAATCGGAAATATCGTTTTGGCAACACTTTTAGGAGTAGCTCAGAATTTTCTCTACTTTGGCTGGCTGATTGGAAACGGCATTTTGCCGACTCTTTTGGGACGAACTCGAATTGTCTCAAAATTTGCAGTCTGATTAGAAGTAGCATTTTGCCGACCCTTTTGGAAACAGCATTGGCTGGTTGATTAGAAACAGCTTGTTGCCGACCCTTTTGGAACAAGCTTAGAATTGTCTCAAATTTGGCAGTTTAATTTGAAACGACGTTTTGGCGACACGTTTGGGAGGAACTCGAAATTGGCTCAAATTAGGCAGTTTGATCGGAAAATGTTGTTTTAGCGACACTTTTGGGACGAGCTCGGAACTGCATCAAATTTGGCAGTCTGACATGAAATGGAGTTTTCGCGACGTTTTTGGGGACCAGCTCAAAATTATCGGCCTAACTGGAAACGACATTTTCACAACACGTTTGGGATGAGCATGGAATTGTTTGAAATTTGGCGGTCTGCTCAGAAATGTCATTTTCGCGATACTTTTGGGACCAGATCGGAATTGCCTAAATTTTCCAATCTGACCAGAAACGGCATTTTGGCGACATGTTGGGACGAGCTCGGAGTTTCAACAAATTTGGCAGTCTGATCGCCAGCGGTGTTTTTGCGATACTTTTACGACGAGCTTGGAAATGTCTTAAACTTGGCAGTCTAATCTAAAACTGCATTTTAGCGACACTTTTGGGATCATATCGGAATTGTTTCAAATTTGGCAGTCTGATTAAAAACAACATTTTCGCGACAAGTTTGGGACGAGCTCGGAATTTTCTCAAATTTGGCAGGTTGAATTTTAGCGACACTTTTAGGACGAGATCGGAATTGTCTCAAATTTTTCGTGTCATGTTTGGGACACGCTCGGAATTTTTCTTAATTTTTGCAGTCTGATCAAAAACTGCATTTTTGCGACACGTTTTGGACGAGTTCTGAATCGTCTCAAATTTCGCATTCTAACAGAAATGGTATTTTGGCGACACTTTTGGGACTTGCTCGGAATAGTCTCAAATTTGGGGGTCTGATCAGAAACGGCATTTTAGAAACACTTTTCGATCGACCTCGAAACTGTGTCAAAATTGGCAGTCTGATTTGAAACAACATTTTAGCGACACTTCTGGGATTGGCTCAAAATTGTCTCCAATTTGGCGGTCTCATTGGAAAAGGCATTTTTGGCGACACTTTTGGGACGAGCACGAAATTGTCTCAAATTGGCGGTCTGATCAGAAATGGCATTTTAGCGACACTTTTCAGACGAGATCGAAATTGTCTCAAATTTAACAGTCTAATTGGAAACGTCATTTTCGTGACACTTTTGTGACCAGCTCAAAATTGTGTCAAATTTGGTTGTCTGATCAGATATGACATTTTAGCGTCAATTTCTGGACGAGTTCGGAATTGTCTTAAATTTGATAGTGTGAGTAGAAACATCATTTTGGAGGCATTTATGGGACAAGTGGTAAATTGTCTCAAATTTGGCCGTCCAATCGGAAACAGCGTTTTGGAAACACTTTTAGGACGAGCTCAGAATTTTCTCTAGTTTGGCTGGCTGATTGGAAACTACATTTTGCCAACTCTTTTGGGACAAGCTCGAATTGTGTCAAAATTGGCAGTCCGATCAGAAATAGCAGTTTTCAATTCTTTTGGAAATAGCATTGGGTCGATCGTAAACAAAGATGTTGTCAATTCTTTTGGAACAAGCTTAGAATTGTCTCAAATTTGGCGGTTTGATTTGAAACGACATTTTGGCGACACGTTTGGGAGGAACTCGAAATTGTGTCAAATTAGGCAGTCGGATCGAAAAACGTTGTTTTAGCGACACTTTTGGGACGAGGTCGAAATTCCTGAAATTTGGCAGTCTGACATGACATGGAGTCTTCGCCTCGTTTTTGGGGACCAGCTCAAAATTGTCAACCTAACTGGAAACGAAATTTTCACAACATGTTTGGGATGGGCATGGAATTGTTTGAAATTTGGCAATCTGCTCAAAAATGACATTTTCGCGACACTTTTGGGACTAGATCGGAATTGTCTAAAATTTTATAACCTGACCAGAAACAGCATTTTGGCGACATTTTGGGACGAGCTCGGAGTTTCAACAAATTTGGCAATCTGATCACCAGCGGCGTTTTTGCGATACTTTTACGACGAGCTTGGAAATGTCTTAAACTTGGCAGTCTAATCTAAAACTGCATTTTAGTGACACTTTCGGGACGATATCGGAATTGTCTCAAATTTGGAATCTGATTAAAAACAACATTTTCGCAACAAGTTTGGGACGAGCTTGGAATTTTCTCAAATTTGGCCGGTTGAATTTTAGCGACACTTTTAGGACGAGATCGGAATTGTCTCAAATTTTTCGTGTCATGTTTGGGACACTCTCGGAATTTTTCATAATTTTTGCAGTCTGATAAAAAATTGCATTTTGCGACACGTTTTGGACGAGCTCTGAATCGTCTCAAATTTCGCATTTTGATCAAAAAATGGCTTTTTGGCGACACTTTTGGGACTTGCTCGGAATAGTGTCAAATTTGGGGGTCTGATCAGAAACGGGATTTTAGAAACACTTTTCGATCGACCTGAAAATTTTGTCAAAATTGGCAGTTTGATTTGAAACAGCGTTTTAGCGACACTTTTGGGATTGGCTCAAAATTGCCTCCAATTTGGCGGTCTCATTGGAAAAGGCAATATTGGCGACAGTTTTGGGACTTGCACGAAATTGTCTCAAATTGGCGGTATGATCAGAAATGGGATTTTAGCGACACTTTTCAGACGAGATCGAAATTGTCTCAAATTTGGCAGTCTAATTGGAAACGTCATTTTCGTGACACTTTTGTGACCAGCTCAAAATTGCCTCAAATTTGGTTGTCTGATCAGATATGACATTTTAGCGTCAATTTCTGGACGAGTTCGGAATTGGCTTAAATTTGACAGTGTGAGCGGAAACGTCGTTTTGGAGGCATTTTATGGGACAAGTTGTGAGTTGTCTCAAATTTGGCCGTCCAATCGGAAACAGCGTTTTGGCAACACTTTTAGGACGAGCTCAGAATTTTCTCTAGTTTGGCTGGCAGATTGGAAACGACATTTTGCCGACTCTTTTGGGACGAGCTCGAATTGTGTGAAAATTGGCAGTCTGATCAGAAATAGCATTTTGCCGACCCTTTTGGAAACAAAGATTGTTCGGTCGATCGTAAACAAAGATGTTCTTAATCTTTTGGAACAAGCTTAGAATTGTCTCAAATTTGGCGGTGTGATTTGAAACAACATTTTGGCGACACGTTTGGGAGGAACTCGAAATTGTCACATATTAGGCTGTCGGATCGGAAAACGTTGTTTTAGCGACGCTTTTGGGACGAGGTCGGAATTCCTGAAATTTGGCAATCTGACATGACGTAGAGTTTTCGCGACGTTTTTAGGGACCAGCTCAAAATTGTCAGCCTAACTGGAAACGAAATTTTCACAACACGTTTGGGATGAGCATGGAATTGTTTGAAATTTGGTAGTCTGCTCAGAAATGACATTTTCGCGACACTTTTGGGACAAGATCGGAATTGTCTAAAATTTTATAACCTGACCAGAAACGGCATTTTGGCAACATTTTGGGACGAGCTCGGAGTTTCAACAAATTTGGCAATCTGATCGCCAGCGGTGTTTTTGCGATACTTTTACGACGAGCTTGGAAATGTCTTAAACTTGGCAGTCTAATCTAAAACTGCATTTTAGCGACACTTTTGGGACGATATCGGAATTGTCTCAAATTTGGCAGTCTGATTAAAAACAACATTTTCGCAACAAGTTTGGGACGAGCTCGGAATTTCCTCAAATTTGGCAAGTTGAATTTTAGCGACACTTTTAGGACGAGATCAGAATTGTCTCAAATTTTTCGTGTCATGTTTGGTACAAGCTCGGAATTTTTCATAATTTTTGCAGTCTGATCAAAAACTGCATTTTTGCGACACGTTTTGGACGAGCTCTGAATCGTCCCAAATTTTGCAGTCTGATCAAAAATGGCATTTTGGCGACACTTTTGGGACTTGCTCAGAATTGTGTCAAATTTGGGGGTTTGATCAGAAACGGCATTTTAGCAACACTTTTCGATCGACCCCGAAATTGTGTCAAAATTGGCAGCCTTATTTGAAACAGCGTTTTAGCGACACTTCTGGGATGGGCTCAAAATTGTCTCAAATTTGGCGGTCTCATTGGAAAAGGCATTTTTCGCGACACTTTTGGACGAACACGAAATTGTCTCAAATTGGCGGTCTGATCAAAAATGACATTTTAGCGACACTTTTGAGACGAGATCGAAACTGTCTCAAATTTGGAATTCTATTTGGAAACGTCATTTTCGTGACACTTTTGTGACTAGCTCAAAATTGTCTCAAATTTGGTTGTCTGATCAGAAATGATATTTTAGCGGCAATTTATGGACGAGTTCGGAATTGTCTAAAATCTTACAGTGTGAGCGGAAACGTCGTTTTGGAGACATTTATGGGACGAGTTGTGAATTGTCTCAAATTTGGCCGTCCAATCGGAAACAGTGTTTTGGCAACACTTTTAGGACGAGCTCATAATTTTCTCTAGTTTGGCTGGCAGATTGGAAACGACATTTTGCCGACTCTTTTGGGACGAGCTCGAATCGTGCCAAAATTATTGGCGATCGATCGTAAATAGCATTTTCCTAACCCTTTTGGAACAAGCTTAGAATTGTCTCAATCTTGGCAGTTTTATTTGAAATGACATTTTGGCGACACGTTTGGGAGGAACTCGAAATTGTCTCAAATTAGGCAATCGGATCAGAAAACGTTGTTTTAGCGACACTTTTGGGACGAGCTCGGAATTGCCTCAAATTTGGCAGTCTGACATGACATGGAATTTTCACGACGTTTTTGGGGACCAGCTCAAAATTGTCAGCATAACTGGAAACGAAATTTTCACAACACGTTTGGGATGAGCATGGAATTGTTTGAAATTTGGCAGTCTGCTCTGAAATGAAATTTTCTCGACACTTTCAGGACCAGATCGGAATTGTCTAAAATTTTATAACCTGACCAGAAACGGCATTTTGGCGACATTTTCGGACGAGCTCAGAGTTTCAACAAATTTGGCAATCTGATCGCCAGTGGTGTTTTTGCGATACTTTTACGATGAGCTTGGAAATGTCTTAAACTTGGCAGTCTAATCTAAAACTGCATTTTAGCGACACTTTTGGGACGATATTGGAATTGTCTCAAATTTGGCAGTCTGATTAAAAACAACATTTTCGCAACAAGTTTGGGACGAGATCGGAATTGTCTCAAATTTTTCGTCTCATGTTTGGGACAAGCTCGGAATTATTCATAATTTTTGCAGTCTGATCAAAAATTCCATTTTTGCAGTCTGATCAAAAATTCCATTTTTGCAGTCTGATCAAAAATTCCATTTTTGCGACGCGTTTTGGACGAGCATTGAATTGTCTTAAATTTCGCAGTCTGATCAGAAATGGCATTTTCGCGACACTTTTAGGACTTGCTCGGAATGGTCTCAAATTTGGGGGTCTAATCACAAATTGCATTTTAGCAACACTTTTCGATCGACCTCGAAATTTTGTCAAAATTGGCAGTCTGATTTGAAACAGCATTTTAGCGACACTTCTGGGATGGGCTCAAAATTGTCTCAAATTTGGCAGTCTCATTGGAAAAGGCATGTTTGGCGACACTTTTGGGACGAGCACGAAATTGTACCAAATTGGCGGTCTGATCAGAAATGGCATTTTAGCGAAACTTTTCAGACGAGATCGAAATTGTCTGAAATTTAGCTGTCTAATTGGAAACGTCATTTTGATGACACTTTTGTGACCGGCTCAAAATTGTCTCAAATTTGGTTGTCTGATCAGAAATGACATTTTAGCGGCAATTTCTGGACGAGTTCGGAATTATCTTAAATCTTACAGTGTGAGCGGAAATGTCGTTTTGGAGACATTTATGGGACGACTTGTGAATTGTTTCAAATTTGGCCGTCTAATCGGAAACAGCGTTTTGGCAACACTTTTAGGACGACCTCAGAATTTTCTCTAGTTTGGCTGGCAGATTGGAAATGGCATTTTGCTGACTCTTTTGGGACGAGCTTAAATTGTCTCAAAATTGGCAGTCTGATCAGAAATAGCATTTTGCCGACCCATTTGGAAACTGCATTGGGTGGCCGATCAAAAACAGCATGTTGCCGACCCTTTTGGAAGAAGCTTAGAATTGTCTCAAATTTGGCAGTTTGATTTGAAACGACGTTTTGGCGATACGTTTGGGAGGAACGCGAAATTGTCTCAATTAGGCAGTCTGATCCGAAAATGTGGTTTTAGCGACACTTTTGGGACGAGCTCGGAATTGCCTCAAATTTTGCAGTCTGACATGAAATGGAGTTTTCGCGACGTTTTTGGGGACTAGTTCGAAATTGTCAGCCTAACTGGAAACGACATTTTCACGACACGTTTGGGATGAGCATGGAATTGTTTGAAATTTGGCTGTCTGCTCAGAAATGACATTTTCGCGATACTTTTGGGACCATATCGGAATTGTCTAACATTTTACAACCTGACCAGAAACGGCATTTTGGCGACATTTTGGGACGAGCTTGGAGTTTCAACAAATTTGGCAGTCTGATCGCCAGTGGTGTTTTTGCGATACTTTTACGACGAGCTTGGACATGTCTTAAACTTGGCAGTCTAATCTAAAATTGCATTTTAGCGACACTTTTGGGACGATATCGGAATTGTCTCAAATTTGGCAGTCTGATTAAAAACAACATTTTCGCGACAAGTTTGGGACGAGCTCGGAATTTTCTCAAATTTGGCAGGTTGAATTTTAGCGACAGTTTTAGGACGAGATCGAAATTGTCTCAAATTTTTCGTGTCATGTTTGGGACAAGCTCAGAATTTCTCATAATTTTTGCAGTCTGATCAAAAACTGCATTTTTGCGACACGTTTTGCACGAGCTTTGAATTGTCTCAAATTTCACAGTCTGATCAGAAATGGCATTTTGGCGAGACTTTTGGGACTTGATTGGAATAGTCTCAAATTTGGGGTTTTGATCAGAAACGGCATGTTAGCAACACTTTTCGATCGACCTCGAAATTGTGCCCAAATTGGCAGTTTGATTTGAAACAACGTTTTAGGGACACTTCTGGAATGGGCTGAAAATTGTCTGAAATTTGACGGTCTCATTGGAAAACGCATTTTTGGCGACACTTTTGGGATGTGGACGAAATTGTCCCAAATTGACGGTCTGATCAGGAATGGCATTTTAGCGACACTTTTCAGACAAGATCGAAATTGTCACAAATTTGGCAGTCTAATCAGAAATGATATTTCCGTGACACTTTTGTGACCAGCTCAAAATTCTCTCAAATTTGGTTGCCTGATCAGAAATGACATTTTAGCGTCAATTTGGAATCTCGAAATTATCCCAAATTAGGCAGTCTGATCAGAAAACGTTGTTTCAGCGACACTTTTGGGACGAGCTCGGAATTGCCTCAAATTTGGCAGTCTGACATGAAATGGAGTTTTCGCGACATTTTTGGGGACCAGCTCAAAATTGTCAGCCAAACTGGAAATGATATTTTCACAACACGTTTGGGATGAGCATGGAATTGTTTGAAATTTGGCATTCTGCTCGGAAATGGCATTTGCGAGGTACTTTTTGGACCAGATCGGAATTGTCTAAAATTTTACAATCTGACCAGAAACGGCATTTTGGCTACATTTTGGGACGAGCTAGGAGTTTCCACCAATTTGGTAGTCTGATCGCCAACGGTGTTTTTACGATACTTTTACGACGAGCGTCGAAGTGTCTTAAACTTGGCAGTCTAATCTAAAATTGCATTTTAGCGACACTTTTGGGACGATATCGGAATTGTCTCAAATTTGGCAGTCTGATTAAAAAGGACATTTTCGCGAGATGTTTTGGACGAGCTCGGAATTTTCTCAAATTTGGCAGGTTAAATTTTAGCGACAGTTTTAGGGCGAGATTGGAATTGTCTCAAATTTTTCATGTCATGTTTGGGACAAGCTTGGAATTTTTCATAATTTTTGCCGTATGATCAAAGATTGTATTTTTGCGACACGTTTTGGACGAGCTCTGAATTGTCTCAAAATTCGCAGTCGGATAAGAAATGGCATTTTGGAGACACTTTTGGGACTTGCTCGGAATAGTCTCAAATTTGGGGTCTGATCAGAAACGGCATTTTAGCAATACTTTTCTATCGAGAGAGCTCGAAATTGTGTCAAAATTGGCAGTTTGATTTGAAACAGCGTTTTAGCGACACTTCTGGGATGGGTTCAAAATTGTCTCAAATTTGGCGGTCTCATTGGAAAAGTCATTTTTGGCGACACTTTTGGGTCGAGCACGAAATTGTCTCAAATTGGCGGTCTGATAAAAAATGGCATTTTTGCTACACTTTTCAGACGAGATCGAAATTGTCTCAAATTTGGCAGTCTAATTGGAAACGTCATTTTCGGGACACTTTTGTGACCAGCTCAAAATTGTCTCAAATTTGGTTGTCTGATCAGAAATGACATTTTAGCGGCAATTTCTGGATGAGTTCGGAATTGTCTTAAATCAGACAGTATGGGCGGAAACGTCGTTTTGGAGACATTTATGGGACAAGTTGTGAATTGTCTCAAATTTGGTCGTCCAATCAGAAACAGGGTTTTGACAACACTTTTATGACGAGCTCAGAATTTTCTCTAGTTTGGCTGGCTGATTGGAAACGGCATTTTTTCGACTCTTTCGGGACGAGCTCGAATTATCTCAAAATGGGCAGTCTGATTAGAAATAGCATGTTGCCAACCCTTTGGAAACAGCATTGGCTGGCTGATCAGAAACAGCATGTTGCTGACCATTTTGGAACAAGCTTAGAATTGTCTCAAATTTGGCAGTTTGATTTGAAACGACGTTTTGGCGACACGTTTGGGAGGAACTCGAAATTGTCTCAACTTAGGCAGACTGATCGGAAAACGTTGTTTTAGTGACACTTTTGGAACGAGCTCGGAATTGCCTGAAATTTGGCAGTTTGACATGACATGGAGTTTTCGCGACGTTTTTGGGTACCCGCTCAAAATTGTAAACCAAACTGGAAAGGACATTTTCACAACACGTTTGGGATGAGCATGGAATTGTTTGAAATTTGGCAGTCTGCTCAGAAATGACATTTTTCGCGATACTTTTGGGACCAGATCGGAATTGTCTAAAATTTTATAACTTGACCAGAAACGGCATTTTGGCAACATTTTGGGACGAGCTCGGAGTTTCAACAATCTTGGCAGTCTGATCGCCAACGGTGTTTTTGCGATACTTTTACGACGAGCTTGGAAATGTCTTAAACTTGGCAGTCTATTCTAAAACTGCATTTTAGCGACACTTTTGAGGCGATATCGGAATTGTCTCAAATTTGGCAGTCTGATTAAAAAAAACATTTTCGCGACAAGTTTGGGATGAGCTCAAAATTTTCTCAAATTTGGCAGGTTGAATTTTAGCGACACTTTTTGGACGAGATCGGAATTGTCTCAAATTTTTCGTGTCATGTTTGGAACAACCTCGGAGTTTTTCATCATTTTTGCAGTCTGATCAAAAACTGCATTTTTGTGACACGTTTTGGACGAGCTCTGAATTGTCTCAAATTTCGCAGTCTGATCAGAAATGGCATTTTGGCGACACTTTTGGGACTTGCTCGGAATAGTCTCAAATTTGGGGGTCTGATCAGAAACGGCATTTGGGCAACACTTTTCGATCGACGTCGAAATTGTGTCAAAATTGGCAGTTTGATTTGGAATAGCGTTTTAGCGACACTTCTAGGATGGGCTCCAAATTGTCTCAAATTTGGCGGTCTCATTGGAAAAGACATTTTTGGCAACACTTTTGGGACGAGCAAAAAATTGTCTCAAACTGGTGGTCTCATCAGAAATGTCATTTTAGCAACCGTTTTCAGACGAGATTGAAATTGTCTCAAATTTGGCAGTCTGACATGAAATGGAGTTTTCGCAACGTTTTTGGGGAGCAGCTCAAAATTGTCAGCCTAACTGGAAACGACCTTTTCACGACACGTTTGGGATGGGCATGGAATTGTTTGAAATTTGGCAATCTGCTCAAAAAATTACATTTTCGCGATATTTTTGGGACCAGATCAGAATTGTCCAAAATTTTACAATCTGACCAAAAACGGCGTTTTGGAGACATTTTAGGACGAGCTCGGAGTTTCAACAAATTTGGCAGTCTGATCGCCAACGGTGTTTTTGCGATACTTTTACGACGAGCTTGGCAATGTCTTAAACTTGGCGGTCTAATCTAAAACTGCATTTTAGCGACACTTTTGGGATGATATCGGAATTGTCTCAAATTTGGCAGTTTGATTAAAAACTACATTCTCGCGACGAGTTTGGGACGAGCTCGTAATTTTCTCAAATTTGGCAGGTTGAATTTTAGCGACACTTTTAGGACGACATCGGAATTGTCTCAAATTTTTCGCGTCATGTTTGGCACAAGCTCGGAATTTTTCATAATGTTTGCAGTCTGATCAAAAACTGCATTTTTGTGACACATTTTGGAGGAGCTCTTAATTGTCTCAAATTTTGTAGTCTGATCAGAAATGGCATTTTGGCAACACTTTTGGGACTTGCTCGGAAGAGTCTCAAATTTGGGGGTCTGATCAGAAACGGCATTTTAGCAACACTTTTCGATGGACCTTGAAATTGTGTCAAAATTGGCAGTCGTTTTGGAAACGTCGTTTTGGAGACATTTATGGGACGAGTTGTGAATTGCCTCAAATTTGGCCGTCTATTCAGAAATATTGTTTTGGCAACACTTTTAGGAGGAGCTCAGAATTTTCCCTAGTTTGGCTGGCTGATTGGTAACGGTATCTTGCCGACTCTTTTGGTACGAGCTCGAATTGTCACAAAATTGGCAGTCTGATTGGAAATAGCATTTTGCCGACCCTTTTCAAAACAGCATTGGCTGGTTGATCAGAAATAGCATGTTGCCGACCCTTTCGGAACAAGCTTAGAATTGTCTCAAATTTGGCAGTTTGAGTTGAAACGACGTTTTGGCGACACATTTGGGAGGAACTCGAAATTGTCTCAATATTGGCAGTCTGACATGAAATGGAGTTTTCGCGACCTTTTTGGGGACCAGCTCAAAATTGTCACCCTAGCTGGAAACGACATTTTCACAACACGTTTGGGATGCGCATGGCATTGTTTGAAATTTGGCATTCTGCTCAGAAATGACATTTTCGCGAAACTTTTGGGGCCAGATTGGAATTGTCTAAAATTTGTAACATGACCAGAAACGGCATTTTGGCAACATTTTGGGACGAGCTCAGAGTTTCAACAAATTTGGCATTTGATCGCCAGCGTTGTTTTTGTGGTACTTTTACGACGAGCTTGGAAATGTCTTAAACTTGGCAGTCTAATCTAAAACTGCATTTTAGCGACACTTCTGGGACGATATCAAAATTGTCTCAAAGTTGGCAGTCTTATTAAAAACTACAATTTCGAGACAAGTTTGGGACGAGCTCAGAATTTTCTCAAATTTGGCAGGTTGAATTTTAGCGACAGTTTTAGGACGAGATCGGAATTGTCTCAAATTTTTCGCGTCATGTTTGGGACAAGCTCGAAATTTTTCATAATTTTTGCAGACTGATCAAAAACTGCATTTTTGCGACACGTTTTGGACGAGCTCTGAATTGTCTCAAATTTCGCTGTCTAATCAGAAATGGCATTTTGCCGACACTTTTGGGACTTGCTTGGAATAGTCTCAAATTTGGGGGTCTGATCAGAAACGGCATTTTAGCAAACACTTTTCGATCGACGTCGAAATTGTGTCAAAATTGGCAGTCTGATTTGAAACAGCGTTTTAGCGACACTTCTGGGATGGGCTCAAAATTATCTCAAACTGGGTGGTCTCATTGGAAAATGAATTTTTGTCGACACTTTTGGGACGAGCACGAAATTGTCTCAAATTGGCGGTCTGATCAGAAATGGCATTTTAGCGACACTTTTTAGACGAGTTCGAAATTGTCTCAAATTTGGCAGTCTAATTGGAAACGTCATTTTCGTGACACTTTTGTGAGCAGCTCAAAATTGTCTCAAATTTGGTTGTCTGATCAGAAATGACATTTTAGCGGCAATTTCTAGACGAGTTCGGAATTATCTTAAATCTGAAAGTGTGAGCGGAAACGTCGTTTTGGAGACATTTATGGGACAAGTTGTGAATTGTCTCAAATTTGGCCATCTAATCGGAAACCGAGTTTTGGATACACTTTTGGGACGAGCTCAGAATTTTCCCTCGTTTGGCTGGCTGATTGGAAACGGCATTTTGCTGACTCTTTTGGGATGAGCTCGAATTTGTCTCAAAATTGGCAGTCTGATCAGAAATAGCTTTTTGCCGACCCTTTTGGAAACAGCATTGGCTGGCTGATCAGAAACAGCATGTTGTCGACCCTGTTGGAACAAGCTTAGAATTGTCTCAAATTTGACAGTTTGATTTCAAACGACATTTTGGCGACACGTTTGGGAGGAACTCGAAATTGTCTCCAGTTGGGTAGTCTGATCGGAAAACATTGTTTTAGCGACACTTTTGGGACGAGCTCAGAATTGCCTCAAATTTGGCAGTCTGACATGAAATGGAGTTTTCGCGACGTTTTTGGGGACCAGCTCAAAATTGTCATCCTAACTAGATACGAGATTTTCACAACACGTTTTGCATGAGCGTGGAATTGTTTGCAATTTGGCAGTCTGCTCAAAAATGACATTTTCGCGATACTTTTGGGACCAGATCGGAATTGTCTAAAATTTTACAATTTGACTCGAAACGGCATTTTGGCGACATTTTGGGACGAGCTCGGAGTTTCAACAAATTTGGCAGTCTGATCACCAGCGGTGTTTTTGTGATACTTTTACGACGAGCTTGGAAATGTCTTAAACTTGGCAGTCTAATCTAAAATTGCATTTTAGGGACATTGTTGGGACGATATCAGAATTGTCTCAAATTTAGCAGTCTGATTAAAAACTTCATTTTCGCGACAAGTTTTGGACGAGCTCGGAATTTTCTCAAATTTGGCAGGTTGAATTTTAGCGAAACTTTTAGGACGAGATCAGAATTGTCTCAAATTTTTCGTGTCATGTTTGGGACAAGCTCGGAATATTTCATAATTTTTGCAGTCTGTTCAAAAACTACATTTTTGCGAAACGTTTTGGACGAGCTCTGAATTGTCTCAAATTTTGCAGTCTGATCAAAAATGGCATTTTGGCGACAATTTTGGGACTACTCGGAATAGTCTCAAATTTGGGGGTCTGATCGGAAACAGCGTTTTAGCGACACTTTTTGATCGACCTCAAAATTGTGTCAAAATTGGCAATTTGATTTGAGACAGCGTTTTAGCGACACTTCTGGGATGGGCTCAAATTTGGCTGTCTCATTGGAAAAGGCATTTTTGGCGACACTTTTGGGACGAGCAGGAAATTGTCTCAAATTGGCGGTCTGGTCTGAAATGGCATTTTAGCAACACTTTTCAGACGAGATCAAAATTGTCTCAAATTTGGCAGTCTAATTGGAAACGTCATTTTCGTGACACTTTTGTGACCGGCTCAAAATTGTCTCAAATTTGGTTGTCTGATCAGAAATGACATTTTAGCGGCAATTTTAAGACAAGTTCGGAATTGTCTTAAATCTGACTGTGTGAGCATAAACGTCGTTTTTGAGTCATTTATAGGGCGAGTTGTGAATTGTCTCAAATCTGGCCGTCTAATCGGAAACAGCGTTTTGGCAAAAATTTTAGGACGAGCCCAGAATTTTCTCTAGTTTGGCTGGCTGATTGGAAACGGCATTTTGCCAATTCTTTTGGGACGAGCTTGAATTGTCTCAAAATTGGCAGTCTAATTAGAAATAGCATTTTGCCGACCCGTTTGGAAACAGCATTGGTAGGTTGATCAGGAAAAGTATGTTGTCGACCCTGTTGGGACAAGCTTAGAATTGTCTCAAATTTGGTAGTTTGATTCGAAATGACATTTTGGCGAAACATTTGGGAGGAACTCGAAATTGTCTAAAATTAGGAAGTCTGATCGGAAAACGTTGTTTTAGCAACACTTTTTGGACGAGCTCAGAATTGCCTCAAATTTGGCAGTATGACATGAAATGGAGTTTTCGCGACATTTTCGGGGACCAACTCAAAATTGTCAGCCTAACGGGAAACGACATTTTCACAACACATTTTGGATGAGCATGGAATTGTTTGAAATTGGGCAGTCTGCTCAGAAATGACATTTTCGCGATACTTTTAGGACCAGATCAGAATTGTCTAAAAGTTTACAACCTGACCAGAAACGGCATTTTGGCGACATTTTGGCCCGAGCTCGGAGTTTCAACAAATTTGGCAGTCTAATCGCCAGCAGTGTTTTTGCGATACTTTTACGACGAGCTTGGAAATGTCTTAAACTTGGCAGTCTAATCTAAAACTGCATTTTAGCGACACTTTTGGGACGATATCGGAATTGTCTCAAATTTGGCAGTCTGATTAAAAGCTACATTTTCGCGACAAGTTTGGGACGAGCTCGGAATTTTCTCAAATTTGGCAGGTTGAATTTTAGCGACACTTTTAGGACGAGATCGGAATTGTCTCAAATTTTTCGTGTCATGTTTGGGACAGGCTCGGAATTTTTTCATAGTTTTTGCAGTCTGATCAAAAACTGCATTTTTGCGACACGTTTTGGACGAGCTCAGAATTGTCTCAAATTTCGCAGTCTGATCAGAAATGGCATTTTGTCGAGACTTTTGGGACTTGCTTGGAATAGTCTCAAATTTGGGGGTCTGATCAGAAACGACATTTTAGCAACACTTTTCGATCGACCTTGAAATTTTCTCAAAATTGGCAGTTTGATTTGAAACAGCGTTTTAGCGACACTTCTAGGATGGGCTCAAAATTGTTTCTAATTTGGCAGTCTCATTGGAAAAGGCATTTTTGGGGACACTTTTGGGGCGACCACGAAATTGTCTCAAATTGGCAATCTGATCAGAAATGGCATTTTAGCGACACTTTTCAGACGAGATCGAAATTGTCTCAAATTTGGCAGTCTAATTGGAAACGTCATTTTCGTGACACTTTTGTGACCGACTCAAAATTGTCTCAAATTTGGTTGTCTGATTAGAAATGGCAATTTAGCGGCAATTTTTGGACGAGTTCGAAATTGTCTTAAATCTGATAGTGTGAGCGGAAACGTCGTTTTCGAGACATTTATGGGACGAGTTGTGAATTGTCTGAAATTTTGCCGTCTAATCGGAAACAGCGTTTTCGCAACACTTTTAGGACGAGCTCAGAATTTTCTCTAGTTTGGCTGGCAGATTGGAAACGGTATTTTGCCGACTATTTTGGGATGAGCTCGAGTTGTCTTAAAATAGGCAGTCTGACCACAAACAGCATTTTGCCGACCCTTTTGGAAACAGCATTGGCTGGCTGATCAGAAACAACGTGTTGCTGACAACAAGCTTAGAATTGTCTCAAATTTGGCAGTTTGATATGAAACGACATTTTGGCAACACGTTTGGGAGGAACTCGAAATTGTCCCCAATTAGGCAGTTTGATCGGAAAACGTTGTTTTAGCGGCACTTTTGGGACGAGCTCAGGATTGCCTCAAATTTGGCAGTCTAACATGAAATGGAGTTTTCGCGACATTTTTTGGGACCATCTCAAAATTGTCAGTCTAACTGGAAACGACATTTTCACAACACATTTGGGATGAGCATAGAATTGTTTGAAAGTTGGTTGTCTGCTCGGAAATGACATTTTCGCAATACTTTTGGGACCTAATCAGAATTGTCTAAAATTTTACAATCTGACCAGAAACAGCATTTTGGCGACATTTTGGGACGAGTTCGGGGTTTCAACAAATTTGGCAGTCTGATCGCCAACGGTGTTTTTCGATACTTTTACGACGAGCTTGGAAATGTCTTAAACTTGGCAGTCTAATCTAAAACTGCATTTTAGCGACACTTTTGGGACGATATCGGAATTGTCTCAAATTTGGCAATCTGATTAAAAACTACATTTTCGCGACAAGTTTGGGATGAGCTCGGAATTTTCTCAAATTTGGCAGGCTGAATTTTAGTGACACTTTTAGGATGAGATCGAAATTGTCTCAAATTTTTCGTGTCATGTTTGGGACATGCTCGGAATTTTTCATAATTTTTGCAGTCTGATCAAAAACTGCATTTTTGCGACACATTTTGGATGAACTCTGAATTCTCTCAAATTTTGCAGTTTGATTAGAAATGGCATTTTGGCGACACTTTTGGGACCTGCTCGGAATAGTCTCAAATTTGGGGGTCTTATCAGAATCGGCATTTTAGCAACACTTTTTGATCGACCTTGAAATTGTCTAAAAATTGGCAGTTTGATTTGAAACAGCGTTTTAGCGACACTTCTGGGGTGGGCTCAAAATTGTCTCAAATTTAGCAGTCTCATTGGAAAAGGCATTTTTGGTGACACTTTTGGGGCGACCACGAAATTGTCTCAAATTGGCGGTCTGATCAGAAATGGCATTTTAGCGACACTTTTCAAACGAGATCGAAATTGTGTCAAATTTGGCAGTCTAATTGGAAACGTCATTTTCGTGACACTTTTGTGACCGACTCAAAATTGTCTCAAATTTGGTTGTCTGATAGATATGGCATTTTAGTGGCAATTTTTTGGACGAGTTCGGAATTGTCTTAAATTTGACAGTGTGAGCGGAAACGTCGTTTTGGAGAAATTTATGGGACGAGTTGTGAATTGTCTCAAATTTGGCCGTCTAATCGGAAACAACGTTTTGGCAACACTTTTAGGACGAGCTCAGAATTTTCTCTAGTTTGGCTGGCTGATTAGAAACGGCATTTTGCCGACTCTTTTGGGACGAGCTCGAATTGTCTCAAAATAGGCAGTCTGATCACAAATAACCTTTTGCCGACCCTTTTGGAAATAGCATTGGCTAGCTGATCAGAAACAGAATGTTGCTGACAACAAGCTTAGAATTGTCTCAAATTTGGCAGTTTGATTTGAAACGACATTTTGGCGACACGTTTGGGAGGAACTCGAAATTGTCCCCAATTAGGCTGTCTAATCGAAAAACGTTGTTTTAGCGACACTTTTGGGATGAGCTCGAAATTGCCTCAAATTTGGCAGTCTGACATGAAATGGCGTTTTCGCGACATTTTTGGGGACCAGCTCGAAATTGTCAGCGTAACTGGAAACGACATTTTCACAACACGTTTGGGATGAGCATAGAATTGTTTGAAAGTTGGTAGTCTGCTCAGAAATGACATTTCCGCGATACTTTTGGGACCAGATCGGAATTGTATAAAATTTTACAATCTGACCAGAAACGGCATTTTGGCGGCATTTTGGGACGAGTTCGGAGTTTCAACAAATTTGGCAGTCTGATCGCCAACGGTGTTTTTCGATACTTTTACGCGAGCTTGGAAATGTCTTAAACTTGGCAGTCTAATCTAAAACTGCATTTTAGCGACACTTTTGGGACGATATCGGAATTGTCTCAAATTTGGCATTCTAATTAAAAACTACATTTTCGCGACAAGTTTCGAACGAGGTCGGAATTTTCTCAAATTTGGCAGATTGAATTTTAGTGACACTTTTAGGACGAGATCGGAATTGTCTCAAATTTTTAGTGTCATGTTTGGGTCAAGCTCGAAATTTTTCATAATTTTTGCAGTCTGATAAAAAACTGCATTTTTGCGACACGTTTTGGACGAGCTCTGAATTCTCTCAAATTTCGCAATCTGATCAGAAATGGCATTTTGGCGACACTTTTGGGACTTGCTCGTAGTAGTCTCAAATTTGGGGGTCTGATCAGAAACGGCATTTTAGCAACACTTTTCGATCGCCCTCGAAATTGTGTCAACATTGGATGTTTGATTTGAAACACCGTTTTAGCGACACTTCTGGGATGGGCTCTGAATTGTCTCAAATTTGGCGGTCTCATTGGAAAAGGCATTTTTGGCAACACTTTTGGGGCGACCATGAAATTGTCTCAAATTTGCAGTCTGATCAGAAATGGCATTTTAGTGACACTTTTCAGACGAGATCGAAATTGTCTCAAATTTGGTAGTCTAATTGGAAACGTCATTTTCGTGACACTTTTGTGACCGACTCAAAATTGTCTCAAATTTGGTTGTCTGATCAGAAATGACATTTTAGTGGCAATTTTTGGACGAGTTCGGAATTGTCTTAAATCTGACAGTGTGAGCGGAAACGTCGTTTTGGAGACATTTATGGAACGAGTTGTGAATTGTCTCAAATTTGGCCATCTAATCGGAAACAGCGTTTTGGCAACACTTTTAGGACGAGCTCAGAATTTTCTCTAGTTTGGCTGGCTGATTGGAAACGGCATTTTACCGACTCTTTTGGGACGAGCTCGAATTGTCTCAAAATAGGCAGTCTGATCACAAATAGCATTTTGCCGACCCTTTTGGAAACCACATTGGCTGGCTGATCAGAAAGAGCATGTTGCTGACAACAAGGTTAGAATTGGCTCAAATTTGGCAGTTTGATTTGAAACGACATTTTGGCGACACGTTTGTGAGGAACCCAAAATTGTCCCCAATTAGGTAGTCTGGTCGAAGAACGTTGTTTTAGCGACACTTTTGGGATGAGTTCGGAATTGCCTTAAATTTGGCAGTCTTACATGAAATGGATTTTTCGCGACATTTTTGGGGACCAGCTCAAAATTGTAAGCCTAACTAGAAACGGCCATTTCACAACACGTTTGGGATGAGCATGGAATTGTTTGACAGTTGGCAGTCTGCTTAGAAATGATATTTTCGCGATACTTTTGGGACCAGATCGGAATTGTCTAAAATTTTACAATCTGACCAGAAACGGCATTTTGGCGACATTTTGGGACGAGTTCAGAGTTTCAACAAATTTGGCTATTTGATCACCAACGGTGTTTTTCGATAGTTTTACGACGAGCTTGGAAATGTCTTAAACTTGGCAGTCTAATCTAAAACTACATTTTAGCGACACTTTTGGGACGATCTCGGAATTGTCTCAAATTTGGCAGTCTGATTAAAAACTACATTTTCGCGACAAGTTTGGGACGAGCTCGGAATTTTCTCAAATTTGACAGGTTGAATTTTAGTGGCACTTTTAGGATGAGATCGAAATTGTCACAAATTTTTCGTGTCATGTTTGGGACAGGCTCGGAATTTTTCATAATTTTTGCAGTCTGATCAAAAACTGCATTTTTGCAGCACGTTTTGGACGAGCTCCAAATTCTCTCAAATTTCGCAGTCTGATCAGAAATGGCTGTTTGGCGATACATTTGGGACTTGCTCGGAATAGTCTCAAATTTGGTGGTCTGATCAGAAACAGCATTTTAGCAACACTTTTCGATCGCCCTTCGGTCCATTCATTTATCTCAAAACGACCTTCGGCCCATTCATTTATCTCAAAACGACCTTCGGTCCATTCGTTTATGTCAAAACGGCCTTTGGCCCATTCACACTTTCGTGTCAAACTGGCCTTTGGCCCAATCATTCATATGAAAACGGCCTCTGGGCCGTTTATTTATGCTTGTCAAAACGGCCTCTGGCCCATTCATTATTTCTTCTCAAAACGGCCTCTGGCCTATTGCAAACTTTCATACCAGACATTGTCCACCATTCAAATTAATGAACTTACAGACTTACATAGAGGTAAGCAATAGGACAACAACATATTCAAACATCTTTTGTTGAGATATTACTCACAGTGATCGGCTTGTGGATTTGCGCTGGAGCTTAACCCTACACATTTCATGAACACAAAAGGGTCACTGACAGTTCAATCCGTTCTTTAATTCACATATTCCTCTTTAGGCTTTATTCTTATCTCGTTAACTCATTTACAATGCTCAATGCATGCCTAAGAGTGCTTACAAGTGAAAGAGAACGGAAAACAGAACACAGAATGCAAATTTCAGAATTTCAGAGAATAAGGTCCCCGCTCGAGCGTGGACTTCCCCGCTCGAGCATAACCTTAAGGCCTGCAAAAATACTGGTTACATCAAAATCACGCTCGAGCATGAACTTAGCTACTCGAGCGGATGGCCTGTCTACATAGCTCCCCGCTCGAGCGTCATCTTCCCCGCTCGAGCGGGAACCATGTCTGCAAAAAGTGCTGGGAGCACGATTTTCCTACTCGAGCGGCACTTCACCCGCTCAAGCGGACATAAAAAATCTGGCTTTCCTAGATTGAGTTCTTGAGCTCCCTTCCAACATTCAACCCAACATTTCTTACATTTTATGGCTCCAATTTCACATATACTTGCACTAACATGGTATAAACACCAAAACACATCATCATGGAGCTCAATTTCATGAATCAAACACATGCATGTCCCAAATTAATTCAAACTCAACACCAATATGCTCAATTTCAAACATTCAAGCCTTACACTCCCATGATTTGTACATGCATGTGGGAGATGCTCATCATTCTCAACTTAATTGGTGGAGAGGTGATCAAAACATGAGCTTCAATTAAAATTGCACATGGATTATACATTTTTATGCTCAAACATGCAATTTCAAGGTACTTTCTTACATGCATGTGCATATAGACTACCAAATCAACAAAACTTACTCAAATTCATCATGATCAATTCATTTTATGTTCTTTATCAACATTCAACTTGAATTCACAAAAATTACAAACTAATATACACAAATTCACTCACCTAGGAGCCTTAATCTTCCCAATTTATGATTAGATTTTGAGTTAGCCTCCAAATTTCCAAGCCTCAAGACCAAAATTGCCCAATTCTTCTCTCCCTCTCTCTATAACCGGCCCTGTCTCTAACCTTGAGTTCAAATCAGCCAAATGAAGCAAAGAAGAGAGAATAGAGGGTGTAGTGCTCTCACACAACAAATTCCACTAATGCCAATATAATAGTAATAAATTAATTGGGCACCAATTCATTAATTTAATCAATTTAATCTGACCCAAATTAATTTTCAATGAAATTTCATCGTAGGCTCTAAAAATTATGCCAATCATATTGGTGTAATCAATTTCGGGTTCTGTGGCCGATAAGGCCCTCAATTTAATTTCCAGAGCAGATTATTCAAACAGATATTCCTACGGTGAACAGATAGAATTCCAAAATCGCATATATTCACATAATGGCACACAAAAAATCATATCAAAACATATAATCACATACGTATTAGAGACCAATTAGCATATTACGGAACAGGGGTATCACAGTCTTCCCCCCTCCAGGAAGTTTGGTCCTTTAAACTCATTTTACCTTTAGTCGAAACAATTTGGAACACTTTTCATTCAACGGTTCCAATCCTTCTTAATAGTCATTTACTTAGTCTCAAAATCAAGCAACGCTCTATTCTCAATCAGTCATAGATTTACCTTTTTCCGCCATACAAGGCTTGTATGGTGCCATGCCAAAACCAGAGTGTGAGCTGTTGTTGCAAGCAAAGTTTGCCAACGACGGATAGATCTTTCCAACTCCCCTAAAAAATCTAATGCATATCTTTGGAGCATTCCTCCCAAAAATCTAAAAAGTTCTTTCTGATCATACATCAATTTGCGGATGGAAACAGCGCCGAATCATAATTCAGTTTCGTATCAAATTCATAATTTGTCCAGATCATATACAGAAATCGTAAGTCATGATTAAGTTTACGTGATACATCCATTAGCATTAATGTAACGTAACGTAAAATGCAACAACGTATAACATATACATATACACGCTGAAATAATAACTAACCCATAAAGGGGAATCCCGAATCCAGGTAACAAAGAGCCCCCATTGCCACTTGAAGGCTTGTCAGAATTCAAACACATTTTAGAATTTCTGTCTAAACAATAGATGCTGGGACCCCATGCAAATGAGCAATCTTGTCAATGTAAACAGTGGCTAGTCTACAAGCATCATACAAAAATTTTACATACAATAACTCAAACAGGACTTATACCTTGGGTGCTCAAGGTAGCCCCACAATGAAGTTTGTAGTCACATATCCCTACTTCCATTCCAAAATAAAGGAAGGTTGAAGTAGTCCCGTCACTATCTGATATTCGATTTTGACCTGTTGGCACCGAAAAGTATTTAGACACAATTCAATAATTTCCTTCTTCATAATAGGTCACCCACATATTCATTTCAAATACCAACCAATTTTACCATAGCAGTCCGGTCTATTCCCTTGTTACAAAAGTTCAATTCATTCTTCAATAATTCCACAGTTTACAATCCGATTCAGTCTTTAGTTCAGTGATTCATCACAATTATCCGAAGTCAATCAGAAATCTTCAGGAATATACAAGGATCCAGAATCGATTTCCGAATTAACAAAGGTAGTATCGAAGCACTTACCCATACTATGCACATAGTCCAGTTATCCCCATAATACTGATTGTAAGGTACAATAACATCGAGGCAGTCGCTTTCTAACACCATGCACGTGTTCTTAATTCATTTAACAGTTTACGGTTCACATTTCAGTTCAATATTCAATCTCCTGCCCCATCGGGTCCTTTCACATTATCTAATAGTCGTTAAAAGCTTAAGGTAATTCGTACACGTAAATCCTCAGGATGTCAAAGGCATTATCAAAGGAGTCAATCACATGCCAAACACAATTTACACACTCTCAGAGCCCCAATCACAGAATATGATGACACTGAGCAGTTATTTACAAAGCGTACTGAATTCACACACTTTCGGACAATCAGGGTTTTTCAAAGTTTCTTGGATGTCAAAACATCTTCATAATACCTAAGGATGACATTCCGGACAAAACAAAGGAATAATCATCTCGGAATCGAAGCACACCCGTTCATGACCGTCGGTGGCCGACTCGAGGTCGATTAGTCAAACCCACCCGTACGAAACCGTCAGTGGCAAAAGATATCTCAATCAAAGGTGCTACATAGGCTTAACGTCCCCTAGCACGAAAGGACGTTCCAAGAATGTCATCAAAACAAACATAATACCATTCACTTTAACCTGATTTCCCAAAATCTAATAACACTGAAGCAAACACATGAAACATATTCTGATTAGTCGAGGACAAATATTCAGTACTGTTTTCAATCGAATCAATCTGTTGACATCGGTTTCCAGAGCGTCAAACAAGCAAGAATATGACAACACACCAGCATTGTTCCTTAAGACACCCAATCACTGGATTTGCACAATTCAGTTCATTTATAAACACATATGTCCTCAATCGTTGAAGGTTGGTTCTCAATGGTGTCCATGGTTAGATCAATCTGTTGATAGCCCACAAGAGGTCTTTCAGATAGGTCAAGTACTCTAAACATATTCAAGTTTTGGGTCTATCAGTTTTTCTACCAAGAATATTCTGGCTATTTATTTACAGGCAATCCTCAATCCCTTTTTGCAAAATTAAATTAGATAGAGGGTTTTATCAAACCAATCTTGACACAGGTCTTGCCAAATTAAATCAAACAAAGGTTTTATCAGATTATATCAAATGAGGGTTCCATCGAGACAATATCAGGCAAAGGTTCTATTAGATCAAATCAGCTAAAAATTTTCTCAAATAGGGCACATTCAGTTCTGTAAGGCATACTTCGTCTGCTTAGGTACATGGGTGATGGTTTCTCAACTGCCCTAAGTTCATCAGTTCTTAAGGTCATATCAGAATCATTCACCACAATAGTTCATATCAAAGTATTTCAAGTCATGTACAATATGGCATTGTCCACATGAATTCAGGTATAGTTGCATATGCATACAGTTGTTCATGTCGGGAGGGACGTATCATAATCGGTATAGCAGTTCCCAAATAATTCTTACATGCAAGTACATGGTGCACAATAACACATTAAACAAAGTTCCTCTGTTGTACATAAGATAGGGTCTGTTATACAAAAGTTCTAAATCAATCACAAAACTTAGGCTTGCGAGTCAAGCTCAGTTTAGTCACGTAGTTCAGCCAATTTTCTACCAGTCCACATACATGGTCCGTAATTTGCAGAGTTTATTATTTAGGGTGCTCAACTCAGTTATACAATCACAAGGTCACAATTCCAGTAGTTTAGTCGTTGAAGACAGTAATATAACAAATCACCCTGAGCATAGGTTTAGATTTACAGGTGCATGTGTAGAGTTAATCAATATCCCAATACATATTTCACAATTTTCCCAATGAAGCATATATGTTCAATGAATACGGTCTTGATTTGATGGGCCTAACCAATCTAGATACACATGCAGCAGATATGATGGAATATGCCGATCCGAATCAAATAATATCTCATGCAAAAATGTACACATGTACTAATTCAGAACCAGTCAACACATAGGCATTCGTTTATAAACAGTATAGATACCTGGGATAACGGTTGTAGTATTCTGAGGGCTTTCTGGGATGAGTGTAATTACTCTATCCTGAGTAGCAATTCCTACCACTGGTACGAATCTAGCTGAGGCAGAACATTTATTCACATCGCTCAGTTCGGGAACAATCCCTTACCATATGGTCCATTTTACCACACCTATAACAAGCCCCAGAAAATCTGATAACAAACTCGTCGGTGTTTCTTACATTGGTGGTGGCAAAGGTTCTTGCCGTAGTGGCAACTGACGCTGTTGTCTTAAGGTCTTCGCCATTTCTTGTACTACTCTTTCTAGACTATCAAGTCGAGCTGTGGAAGAGCCATCTAATCTGTATGCTCTTTCTTCATCCATACTCTACACAATCTCTTATTAAGCCTTGCCAAATACTAGGGTGCCAAATGCAAAAATAAACACAGATACACATGGGTACATTTGCACATAGACACATTGTTATATTCTCATTTTATGCACCGTCCCAATACAATTAATCACATAGGTAACAGATGATTGCATACTTATCAGATATCGCATGCTGAACATTTACTAAGTAATTATATACTCAAATCATGTTCATATTTCACATAGGAACCCATTGGCAGAATCGAATGCACATAAGCAACTTTTCATGGTTCATATGTTCATGTATGTGCACTATAACAAAACAAATTTTATTGTACACAGTAGTGTAACAATTCATATCTCATATTCAAATCATGTGTGGTATTTCGTTCAGCGTAACATATTATGTTGGTCAAGTATAACGGGTAACATATCTCATTAATAAGCCACGGTATTGTTTCCCCCGAGCAAGGGCCTGTGCCACGGTATTATTTCCCCCGGGTTAGGGCCTCATGACCATAAGCCACAGTATTATGTCCCCTGGGCGAGGGCTTCTTCTAAGGACACCGCAATTACATTCGAAGAAAATTTAGACAGTCATTCACTCATGCAAAACATAGCATTTCAGGGAACTTGTCATTTCATATCATCAGAAAATAATTAAAGTTCACCATTCGATTAAACTTGCATTATACCTTATACAAAAGATTCATAGGTATGCATATACTAAAGAGCATACATTTTCAAATAATTTGCAATGCAAGCAAATCACAAACTTATATCGTAAAACCGTTCGCATTAACATTTAAGTGTATTCTTGATGCTTCCAGATTCATACTTATCCCATGAATGCATCCTAGATCTTTTCTAGACTCTTATTGCTCTTTTGGACAAGTGTGTGAGTTATTAACTCGTGCTCTAATACCACTCTGTCATGACCCGAACCCGCCCCTATGGGTTAAGGCCATAACCGGCTAGTAATCACGAGATTACCTACGGCCTCAAACCAAATAAGACAAGACTAATCAGAGAAAAAGGGGCCAAACAGAAGCAAATTTAAAACTTTGTTCATGGAGCCGTGCTTATATGCACACTATAACATTCCATACGTACATATGTTAATAACTCACGATAGAAAGTGTAATGACATAAGATTTTATACAGACAGGATCATCCAAACTAAGTCAACCCATGAAAACCATGTACAGACGTATTCAAAACTTCGCCAACCTGAAAAAACGTAAATACATAACAAAAGGGCGAAGGTGGGTCTCGTGCGTGAGACACAAGGGCTGACTCTCTCAAAACCTTAGTTGTTCCATACAGACTTCACTGAGGCTGGGTCTGGACTTCTCTTGGCTCACCTACAAACACATGAATCAGAGTGAGCGAAAGCCCAATGAATAATATCAAGTCAAATACAGAAGTTACATAACAATATAGAACAACATGTTCCAAACGGCCTAGGGCCCATTTCATATTTCTATTTAATAGATATATAACTATACAAAATTCAAATCAAGTGACTGTAGTTCCAAACATTCTAGCCTTGTGCCCATTCAGATTTCCATTCTTGTCAAAACGGCCTTCGGCCCATTCATTTATGTCAAAACAGCCTTCGGCCCATTCATTTATGTCAAAACGGCCTTCGGCCCATTCATTTCTGTCAAAATGGCCTTTGGCCCATTCGTTTACGTCAAAACGGCCTTCGGCCCACTCATTTATGTCAAAACGGCCTTCGGCCCATTCATTTCTGTCACAATGGCCTTTGGCCCATTCGTTTACGTCAAAACGGCCTTCAGCCCATACATTTATGTCAAAACGGCCTTCGGCCCACTCATTCATGTCAAAACGACCTTAGGTTTATTCATATATCTCAAAGCGACCTGCGGTCCATTCATTTATCTCAAAATGACCTTCGGTCCATTCATTTATCTCAAAACGACCTTCGGTCCATTCGTTTATGTCAAAACGGCCTTTGGCCCATTCACACTTTCGTGTCAAACTGGCCTTTGGCCCAATCATTCATATCAAAACGGCCTCTGGGCCATTTATTTATGCTTGTCAAAACGGTCTTTGGCCCATTCATTATTTCTTATCAAAACGGCCTCTGGCCTATTGCAAACTTTCATACCAGACATTGTCCACCATTCAAATTAATGAACTTACAGACTTACATAAAGGTAAGCAATAGGACAACAACATATTCAAACATCTTTTGTTGAGATATTACTCACAGTGATCGGCTTGTGGATTTGCGCTGGAGCTTAACCCTACACATTTCATGAACACAAAAGGGTCACTGACAGTTCAATCCGTTCTTTAATTCACATATTCCTCTTTAGGCTTTATTCTTATCTCGTTAACTCATTTACAATGCTCAATGCATGCCTAAGAGTGCTTACAAGTGAAAGAGAACGGAAAACAGAACACAGAATGCAAATTTCAGAATTTCAGAGAATAAGGTCCCCGCTCGAGCGTGGACTTCCCCGCTCGAGCATAACCTTAAGGCCTGCAAAAATACTGGTTACATCAAAATCACGCTCGAGCGTGAACTTAGCTCGCCGAAGGCGTCATCTTCCCGCCGAAGGGAACCATGTCTGCAAAAAGCGCTGGGAGCACGATTTTTTCGCTCGAGCGGCACTTCACCCGCTCCAGCGGACATCAAAAATTTGGGTTTCCCAGATTGAGTTCTTGAGCTCCCTTCCAACATTCAACCCAACATTTCTTACATTTTATGGCTCCAATTTCACATATAGTTGCACTAACATGGTATAAACACCAAAACACATCATCATGGAGCTCAATTTCATGAATCAAACACATGCATGTCCCAAATTAATTCAAACTCAACACCAATATGCTCAATTTCAAACATTCAAGCCTTACACTCCCATGATTTGTACATGCATGTGGGAGATGCTCATCATTCTCAACTTAATTGGTGGAGAGGTGATCAAAACATGAGCTTCAATTAAAATTGCACATGGATTATACATTTTTATGCTCAAACATGCAATTTCAAGGTACTTTCTTACATGCATGTGCATATAGACTACCAAATCAACAAATCTAACTCAAATTCATCATGATCAATCCATTTTATGTTCCTTATCAACATTCAACTTGAATTCACAAAAATTACAAACTAATATACACAAATTCACTCACCTAGGAGCCTTAATCTTCCCAATTTATGATTAGATCTTGAGTTATCCTCCAAATTTCCAAGCCTCAAGACAAAAATTGCCCAATTCTTCTCTCTCTCTCTATAACCGGCCCTCTCTCTAACCTTGAGTTCAAATCAGCCAAATGAAGCAAAGAAGAGAGAATAAAGGGTGTAGTGCTCTCACACAACAAATTCCACTAATGCCAATATAATAGTAATAAAGTAATTGGGCACTAATTCATTAATTTAATCAATTTCATTAGACCCAAATCAATTTTCAATTAAATTTCACCGTAGGCTCTAAAAATTATGCTAATCACAATGGTGTAATCAATTTCGGGTTCTGTGGCCGATAAGGCCCTCAATTTAATTTCCAGAGCAGATTATTCAAACAGATATTCCTACGGTGAACAGATAGAATTCCAAAATCGCATATATTCACATAATGGCACACAAAAATCATATCAAAACATATAATCACATACGTATTAGAGACCAATTAGCATATTACGGAACAGGGGTATCCCAAGCTCGGAGTTTCAACAAATTTGGCAGTCTGAACGCCAACGGTGTTTTTGTGATACTTTTACGACGAGCTTGGAAATGCCTTAAACTTGGCAGTCTAGTCTAAAACTGAATTTTAGCGACACTTTTCGGAAGATATTGGAATTGTCTCAAATTTGGCAGTCTGATTAAAAACTACATTTTCGCGACAAGTTGGGGACGAGCTCGGAATTTTCTCAAATTTTATAGGTTGAATTTTAGCGACACTTTTAGGACAAGATCGGAATTGTCTCAAATTTTTCGTGTCATGTTTGGGACAAGCTCGGAATTTTTCATAATTTTTGCAGTCTAATCAAAAACTGCATTTTTGCGACACGTTTTGGACGAGCTCTGAATTCTCTCAAATTTCGCAGTTTGATCAGAAATGGCATTTTGGCGAAACTTTTGGGACTTGCTCGGAATAGTCTCAAATTTGGGGGTCTGATCAGAAACGGCATTTTAGCAACACTTTTCGATCGACTTCGAAATTGTGTCAAAATTGGCAGTTTGATTTGAAACAGCGATTTAGCGACACTACTGGGATGGGCTCAAAATTGTCTCAAATTTGGCGGTCTCATTGGAAAAGCCATTTTTGGCGACACTTTTGGGACGAGCACGAAATTGTCTCAAACTGGCAGTCTGATTAGAAATGGCATTTTAGCGACACTTTTCAGACAAGATCGAAATTGTCTCAAATTGGCAGTCTAATTGCAAATGTCATTTTCGTGACACTTTTGTGACCGGCTCAAAATTGTCTCAAATTTGGTTGTCTGATCAGAAATGACATTTTAGCGGCAATTTTTGGACGAGTTCGGAATTGTCTTAAATCCGAAGGTGAGCTTTAAACGTCGTTTTGGAGACATTTATGGGACGAGTTGTGAATTGTCTCAAATTTGGCCGTCTAATCGGAAACATCGTTTTGGCAACACTTTTAGGACGAGCCCAGAATTTTCTCTTGTTTGGCTGGCCGATTGGAAATAGCATTTTGCCAACTCTTTTGGGACGAGCTCGAATTATCTCAAAATTAGCAGTCTGATCAGAAATAGCATTTTGCCAACCCTTTTGGAAACAGCATGTTGCCGATCCTTTTGGAAGAAGCTTAGAATTGTCCCAAATTTGGCAGTTTGATTTGAAACGACATTTTGACGACACGTTTGGAGGAACTCGAAATTGTCTCCAATTAGGCATTCTGATCGAAAAACGTCGTTTTGGAGACATTTATGGGACGAGTTGTGAATTGTCTCAAATTTGGCTGTCTAATCGGAAACATCGATTTGGCAACACTTTTAGGACGAGCTCAGAATTTTCTCAAGTTTGGCTGGCTGATTGGAAACGGCATTTTGCCAACTCTTTTGGGACGAGCTAGAATTGTCTCGAAATTGGCAGTCTGATCAGAATTAACATTTTGCAGGCCCTTTTGGAAACAGCATTGGCTGGCGGATCAGAAACAGCATGTTGCCGACCTTTTTGGAAGAAGCTTAGAATTGTCTCAAATTTGGCAGTTTGATTTGAAACGACATTTTGACGACACGTTTGAGAGGAACTCGAAATTGTCTCCCATTAGGCAGTCTGATCGGAAAATGTTGTTTTAGTGACACTTTTGGGACGAGCTCGGAATTGCCTCAAATTTGCAGCTGACACGAAATGGAGTTTTCGCGACATTTTTGGGGACCAACTCAAAATTGTCAGCCTAACTGGAAACGACATTTTCACAACACGTTTGGGATGAGCATGGAATTGTTTGAAATTTGGCAGTCTGCTCAGAAATGACATTTTCGCGATACTTTTGGGACCAGATCGGAATTGTCTAAAATTTTACAATCTGACAAGAAACGGCATTTTGGGGACAGTTTGGGACGAGCTCAGAGTTTCAACAAATTTGGCAGTCTGATCGCCAGCGGCGTTTTTGCGATACTTTTATGACGTTCTTGGAAATGCGTTAAACTTGGAAGTCTAATCTAAAACTGCATTTTAGCGACACTTTTTGGACAATATCGGAATTGTCTCAAATTTGGCAGTCTGATTGAAAACTACGTTTTGTGACAAGTTGGGGACGAGCTCGAAATTTTCTCAAATTTGGCAGGTTGAATTTTAGCGACACTATCAGGACGAGATCGGAATTGTCACAATTTTTTCGTGTCATGTTTGGTACAAGCTCGAAATTTTTCATAATTTTTACAGTCTGATCAAAAACTGCATTTTTGTGACACGTTTTGGACGAGCTCTGAATTCTTTCAAATTTCGCAGTCTGATCAGAAATGGCATTTTGGCGATACTTTTGGGACTTGCTCGGAATAGTCTCAAATTTGGAGGTCTGATCAGAAACTGCATTTTAGCAACACTTTTCGATAAACCTCGAAATTGTGTCAAAATTGGCAGTTTGATGTGAAACAGCGTTTTAGCGACACTTCTGGAATGGGCTCAAAATTGTCTCAAATTTGGTGGTCTCATTGGAAAAGGCATTTTTGGCGACACTTTTGGGACGAGCACGAAATTGTCTCTAGTTGGCGGTCTGATTAGAAATGGCATTTTAGCGACACTGTTTAGACGAGATCGAAATTGTCTCAAATTTGGCAGTCTAATTGCAAACGTCATTTTCGTGACACTTTTGTGACCGGCTCAAAATTGTCTCAAATTTGGTTGTCTGATCAGAAATGACATTTTAGCGGCAATTTTTGGACGAGTTCGGAATTGTCTTAAAATTGATAGTGTGAGCGGAAACGTTCTTTTGGAGACATTTATGGGACGACTTGTGAATTGTCTCAATTTTGGCCATCTAATCGGAAACATCGTTTTGGCAACACTTTTAGGACGAGCTCATAATTTTCTCTAGTTTGGCTGGCTGATTGGAAACGGCATTTTGCCGACTCTTTTGGGACGAGCTCGAATTGTCTCAAAATTAGCAGTCTGATCAGAAATAGCATTTTTCCAACCCTTTTGGAAACAGAATTGGCTGGCTGATCAGAAACAACATGTTGCCGACCCTTTTGGAACAAGCTTCGAATTGTCTCAAATTTGGCAGTTTGATTTGAAACGACATTTTGGCGAAACGTTTTGGAGGAACTCGAAACTATCTCCAATTAGGCAGTTTGATCAGAAAACGTTGTTTTAGTGACACTTTGGGGACGAGCTCGGAATTGCCTCAAATTTGGAAGTCTGACAACAAATGATGGTTTCGCGACGTTTTTGGGGACCAGCTCAAATTTGTCAGCCTAACTGGAAATGACATTTTCACAACACGTTTGGGATGGGCATGGAATTGTTTGAAATTTGGCAGTCTCCCCAGAAATGACAATTTCGTGATACTTTTGGGACCAGATCGGAATTGTCTAAAATTTGACAATCTGACCAGAAATAGCATTTTGGCGACACTTTGGGACGAGCTCGGAGTTTCAACAAATTTGGCTGTCTGATCGCCAACGGCGTTTTTGCGATACTTTTACGACATGCTTGGAAATGCCTTAAACTTGGCAGTCTAATCTAAAACTGCATTTTAGCAACACTTTTGGGACGATATTGGGATTGTCTCAAATTTGGCAATCAAATTAAAAACTACATTTTCGCGACAAGTTGCGGACGAGCTCGGAATTTTTTCAAATTTGGCAGGTTGAATTTTAGCGACACTTTTAGGACGAGATCGGAATTGTCTCAAATTTTTCGTGTCATGTTTGGGACAAGCTTGGAATTTTTCATAATTTTTGTAGTGTGATCAAAAACAGCATTTTTACGACACGTTTTGGACGAGCTCTGAATTCTCTCAAATTTCGCGGTCTGATCAGAAATGGCATTTTGGCGACACTTTTGGAACTTGCTCGGAATAGTCTCAAATTCGGGGGTCTGATCAGAAACGGCATTTCAGCAACACTTTTCGATAGACCTCGAAATTGTGTCAAAATTGGCAGTTTGATTTGAAACAGCGTTTTAGCGACACTTCTGGGATGGGCTCAAAATTGTCTCAAATTTGGCGGTCTCATTGGAAAAGGCATTTTTGGCGATACTTTTGGGACGAGCACGAAATTGTCTCAAATTGGCGGTCTGATCAGAAATGGCAATTTAGCGACACTTTTCAGACGAGATCGAAATTGTCTCAAATTTTGGCAGTCTAATTGGAAACGGCATTTTCATGACACTTTTGTGACCGGCTCAAAATTGTCTCAAATTTAGTTGTCTGATCAGAAATGACATTTTAGCAGCAATTTTTGGACGAGTTCGGAATTGTCTTAAATCTGACAGTGTGAGCGGAAACGTCGTTTTGGAGACATTTATGGGACGAGTTTTGAATTGTCCCAAATTTGGCCGTCTAATCGGAAACAGCGTTTTGGCAACACTTTAGGGACGAGTTCAGAATTTTCTCTAGTTTGGCTGGCTGATTGGAAACAGCATTTTGCCGACTCTTGTGGGACGAGCTCGAATTTTCTCAAAATTGGCACTCTGATCACAAATATCATTGTGCCGACCCTTTTCGAAACAACAGTGGCTGGCTGTTTAGAAACAACATGTTGCCGACCCTTTTGGAACAAGCTTAGAATTGTCTCAAATTTGGCAGTTTGATTTGAAACAACATTTTGGCGACACGTTTGGGAGGAACTCGAAATTGTCTCCAATTAGGCAGTCTGATCGGAAAACGTTGTTTTAGCGACACTTTTGGGACGAGCTCGGAATTGCCTCAAATTTGGCAGTCTGACATGAAATGAAGTTTTCGCGACGTTTTTGGGGACCAGCTCAAAATTGTCAGCCTAAGTGGAAACGACATTTTCACAACACATTTGGGATGAGCATGGAATTGTTTGAAATTTGGCAGTGTCCATAGAAATGACATTTTCGCGATACTTTTGGGACCAGATCGGAATTGTCCAAAATTTTTCAATCTGACCAGAAACGGCATTTTGGCGACACTTTGGGATGAGCTTGGAGTTTCAACAAATCTGGCAGTCTGATCGCCAACGATATTTTGGCGATACTTTTACGACGTGCTTGGAAATGCCTTAAACTTGGCAGTCTAATCTAAAACGGCATTTTAGCGACACTTTTGGGACGATGTCGGAATTGTCTCAAATTTGGCAATCTAATTAAAAACTACATTTTTGCGACAAGTTGGGGACGAGCTCGGAATTTTTTCAAATTTGACAGGTTGAAATTTAGCGACACTTTTAGGACGAGATCGGAATTGTCTCAAATTTTTCGTGCCATGTTTGGGACAGGCTCGGAATTTTTCATTATTTTTCTAGTCTGATCAAAAACTGCATTTTTGCGACACGTTTTGGACGAGCTCTGAATTGTCTCAAATTTCGCAGTCTGGTCAGAAATGGCATTTTGGCGACACTTTTGGGACTTGCTCGGAATAGTCTCAAATTTGGGGGTCTGATCAGAAACGGCATTTTAGCAACACTTTTTGATCGACCTCGAAATTGTGTCAAAATTGGCAGTTTGATTTGAAACAGCGTTTTAGCGACACTTCTGGGATGGGCTCAAAATTGTCTCAAATTTGGCGGTCTCATTGGAGAAGGCATTTTTTACGACACTTTTGAGAGGAGCACGAAATTGTCTCAAATTGGCGGTCTGATCAGAAATGGGATTTTAGCGACACTTTTCAGACGAGATTGAAATTGTCTCAAATTTGGCAATCTTTGCAAACGTCACTTTCGTGACACTTTTGTGGCCGACTCAAAATTGTCTCAAATTTGGTGGTCCGATCAGAAATGACATTTTAGAGGCAATTTTTGGTCGAGTTTGGAATTGTCTTAAATCTGACAGTGTGAGCGAAAACGTCGTTTTGGAGACATTTATGGCACGAGTTGTGAATTGTCTCAAATTTGGCCGTCTACTCAGAAACATCGTTTTGGCAACACTTTTAGGACGAGCTCAGAATTTTCTCTAGTTTGCCTGGCTGATTGGAAATGGCATTTTGCCAACTCTTTTGGGATGAGCTAGAATTGTCTCAAAACTGGCAGTCTGATTAGAAATAGCATTTTGTCAATTCCTTTTGGAAACAAAGATTGGTGGTCGATCGTAAAACAAAGATGTTGCCGACCCTTTTGGAACAAGCTTAGAATTGTCTCAAATTTGGCAGTTTGATTTGAAACGACATTTTGATGACACGTTTGGGAGGAACTCGAAATTGTCTCCAATTAGGCAGTCTGATCGAAAAATGTTGTTTTAGCGACACTTTTCGGACGAGCTCGGAATTGCGTCAAATTTGGCAGTTGACATGAAATGGTGTTTTTGCGACATTTTTGGGGACGAGCTCAAAATTGTCTGCGTAACTGGAAACGACATTTTCACAAAACGTTTGGGATGAGCATGGAATTGTTTGAAATTTGGCAAGCTGCTCAGAAATGACATTTTCGCGATACTTTTGGGACCAGATCGGAATTGTCTAAAATTTTACAATCTGACCAGAAACGGCATTTTCGCGACACTTTGGGACGAGCTCAGAGTTTCAACAAATTTGGCAGTCTGATCGCCAACGGTGTTTTTCCGATACTTTTACAACGAGCTTGGAAATGCCTTAAACTTGGCAGTCTAATCTAAAACTGCATTTTAGCGACACTTTTGGGGTGATATCAAATTGCCTCAAATTTGGCTGTCTGATTAAAAACTACATTTTCGCAATAAGTTTGGGATGAGCTCAGAATTTTCTCAAATTTAGCAGGTTGAATTTTAGCGACACTATGAGGACGAGATCGGAATTGTCTCAAATTTTTCGTGTCACGTCTGGGACAAGCTCAGAATTTTTCGTGTCATGTCTGGGACTTACTTGGAATAGTCTAAAATTTGGGGGTCTAATCAGAAATGGCATTTTAGCAACACTTTCGATCGACCTCGAAATTAGGTCAAAATCGACAGTTTGATTTGAAACAGCGTTTAAGCGACACTTCTGGGATGGGCTTAAAATTGTCTCAAATTTGGCGGTCTCATTGGAAAAGCCATGTTTGGCGACACTTTTGGGACGAGCACGAAATTGTCTCAACTTTGGCTGTCTGATCAGAAATAGCATTTTATCAATACTTCTCAGACGAGATCGAAATTGTCTCAAATTTTGGCAGTCTAACTGGAAACGCCATTTTCGTGACACTTTTGTGACCGGCTCAAAATTGTCTCAAATTTGGTTGTCTGATTAGAAATGACATTTTAGCGGCAATTTTTGGACGAGTTCGGAATTGTCTTAAATCTGATAGTGTGAGCGGAAACGTTGTTTTGGAGACATTTATGGGACAAGTTGTGAATTGTTTCAAATTTGGCCGTCTAATCGGAAACAGCGTTTCGGCAACACTTTTAGCACGAGCTCAGAATTTTCTCTAGTTTGGCTAGCTGATTGGAAACGGCATTTTGCCAACTCTTTTGGGACGAGCTCGAATTGTCTCAAAATTGGCAGTCTGATCACAAATATCATTTTGCCGACCCTTTTGGAAACAAAGATTGGTCGGTCGATCAAAAACAAAGATGTTGTCAATTCTTTTGGAACAAGCTTAGAATTGTCTCAAACTTGGCAGTTTGATTTGAAACAACATTTTGGCGATACGTTTTGGTGGAACTCGAAATTGTCTCCAATTAGACAGTCTGATCGGAAAATGTTGTTTTAGCGACACTTTTGGGACGAGCTCGGAATTGGCTCAAATTTCGTAGTTTGACATGAAATGGAGCTTTCGCAACGTTTTTGGGGACCAGCTCAAAATTGTCAGCCTCACTAGAAGCGACATTTTCACAACACGTTTGATATGGGCATGGAATTGTTTGAAATTTGGCAGTCTCCCCAGAAATGACATTTTCGCGATACTTTTGGGACCAGATCGGAATTGTCTAAAATTTTACAATCTGACCAGAAACGGTATTTTGGCGACACTTTGGGACGAGCTCGGAGTTTCAACAAATTTGGCAGTCTGATCGCCAACGGCGTTTTTGAGATACTTTTACGACGAGCTTGGAAATGCCTTAAACTTGGCAGTGTAATCTAAAACTGCATTTTAGCGACACATTTGGGACGATATCAGCAAAAAATTAAAAACTACTTTTTTGCGACAAGTTGGGGACGAGTTCGAAATTTTCTCAAATTTGGCAGGTTGAATTTAAGCGACACTTTTAGGACGAGATCGGAAATTGTCTCAAATTTTTCGTGTCATGTTTGGGACAAGCTCGGAATTTTTCAAAATTTTTGCAGTCTGATCAAAAATTGCATTTTTGCGACACGTTTTGGACGAGCTCTGAATTCTCTCAAATTTCGCAATCTGATCAGAAATGGCATTTTGGCAACACTTTTGGGACTTGCTCGGAATAGTCTCAAATTTGGGGGTCTGATCAGTAACGGCATTTTAGCAACACTTTTCAATCGACCTCGAAATTGTGTCAAAATTGGCAGTTTGATTTGAAACAGCGTTTTAGCGACACTTCTGGGATGGGCTCAAAATTGTCTCAAATTTGGCGATGTCATTGGAAAAGGCATTTTTGGCGACACTTTTGGGACGAGAACGAAATTGTCTCAAATTGGCAGTCTGACCAGAAATGGCATTTTAGCGACACTTTTCAGACAAGATTGAAATTGCAAACGTCATTTTCGTGACACTTTTGTGACCGGTTCAAAATTGTCTCAAATTTGGTTGTCTGATCAGAAATGACATTTAGCAGCAATTGTTTGGACGAGTTCAGAATTGTCTTAAATCTGACTGTGTGAGCGGAAACGTCGTTTTGGAGTCATTTATGGGACGAGCTTTGAATTGTCTCAAATTTGGACGTCAAATCGGAAACAGTGTTTTGGCAACACTTTTAGGACGAGCTCAGAATTTTCTCTAGTTTGCCTGGCTGATTGGAAATGGCATTTTGCCGACTCTTTCAGGACAAGCTCGAATTATCTCAAAATTGGCAGTCTGATCACAAATACCATTTTGCCAACCCTTTTGGAAGCAGCATTGGCTGGCTGATCAGAAACAGCATGTTGCTGACCCTTTTGGAACAAGCTTAGAATTGTCTCAAATTTGGCAGTTTGATTTGAAACGACATTTTGGCGACACGTTCGGGAGGAACTCGAAATTTTCTGAAATTAGGCAGTCTGATCGGAAAACGTTGTTTTAGCGACGCTTTTAGGACGAGCTCGGAATTGCCTCAAAATTGGCAGTCTGACAAGAAATGGAATTTTCGCGACATTATTGGGGACCAGCTCAAAATTGTCAGCCTAACTGAATTTAACATTTTCACAACACGTTTGGGATGAGCGTGGAATTTTTTGAAAGTTGGCCGTCTGCTCAGAAATGACATTTTCGCGATACTTTTGGGACCAGATCGGAATTGTCTAAAATTTTACAATCTGACCAAAAATGGCATTTTGGCGACATTTTGGGACGAGCTCAGAGTTTCAACAAATTTGGCAGTCTGATCGCCACCGGTGGTTTTGCGATACTTTTACGACGACCTTGGAAATGTCTTAAACTTGGCAGTCTAATCTAAAACTGCATTTTAGTGACACTTTTGGGACGATATCAGAATTGTCTGAAATTTGGTAGTCTGATTAAAAACTACATTTTCGCGACAAGTTTAAGACGAGCTCGGAATTTTCTCAAATTTGGCAGGTTGAATTTTAGCGACACTTTTTGGATGAGATCGGAATGGTCACAAATTTTTCGTGTCATGTTAGGGACAAGCTCAGAATTTTTCATAATTTTTGCAATCTGATCAAAAACTGCATTTTTGCGACACGTTTTGGACGAGCTCTGAATTGTTTCAAATTTCGCAGTCTGATCAGAAATGGCATTTTGGCAACACTTTTATGACTTGCTCAGAATAGTCAGAAATTCGGGGGTCACATCAGAAACGGCATTTTAGCAACACTTTTCGATCGACCTCGAAATTGTTACAAAATTGGCAATTTGATTTGAAAAACCATTTAAGCGACACTTCTGCAATGGGCTCAAAATTGTCTCAAATTTGGCGGTCTCATTGGAAAAGGCATTTTTCGCGACACTTTTGGGACGAGCACGAAATTGTCTCAAACTAGCGGTCCAATCAGAAATCGCATTTTAGCGACACTTTTCAAACGAGATCGAAATTGTCTCAAATTTGGCAGTCTAATTGGAAATGTCATTTTCGTGACACTTTTGCGACAGGCTCAAAATTGTCCCAAATTTGGTTATCTGATCAGAAATGACATTTTTGTGGGAATTTTTGGACGAGTTCGAAATTGTCTTAAATCTGACAGTGTCAGCGGAAACGTCGTTGTGGAGACATTTATGGGACGAGTTGTGAATTGTCTCAAATTTGGCCGTCTAATCAGAAACATGGTTTTGGCAACACTTTTAGGACGAGCTCATAATTTTCTCTAGTTTGGCTGGCTAATTGGAAATAGCATTTTAACGACTCTTTTGGGACGACCTCAAATTATCTCAAAATTGCAGTCTGATGAGAAATAGCATTTCGCCGACCCTGTTGTCGACCATTTTGGAACAAGCTTAGAATTGTCTCAAATTTGCAGTTTGATTTGAAACGACATTTTGGCGACACGTTTGGGGCGAACTCGAAATTGTCTCAAATTAGGCAGTCTGATCGGAAAATGTTGTTTTAGCGGCACTTTTGGGACGAGCTCGGAATTGCCTCAAATTTGGCAGTCTGACATGAAACGGAGTTTTCGCGACATTATTGGGGACCAACTCAATATTGTTAGCACGTTTGGGATGAGCACGGGATTATTTGAAATTTGGCAGTTTGCTCAAAAATGACATTTTCGCGATACTTTTGGGACCAGATCGAAATTGTCCAAAATTTTACAATCTGACCAGAAACGGCATTTTGGCAACATTTTGGGACGAGGTCGGAGTTTCAACAAATCTGGCAGTCCGATCGCCAACGGTGTTTTTGCGATACTTTTACAACGAGCTTGGAAATGTCGTAAACTTGGATGTCTAATCTAAAACTGCATTTTAGCGACACTTTTGGGACGATGTCGGAATTGTCTCAAATTCGGCAATCTGATTAAAAACTACATTATCGCGACAAGTTTGGGACGAGCTCGGAATTTTCTCAAATTTGGCAGGTTGAATTTTAGCGACACTTTTAGGACGAGATCGGAATTGTCTCAAATTTTTCGTGTCATGGTTGGGACAAGCTCGAAAGTTTTCATAATTTTTGCAGTCTGATAAAAAACTGCATTTGTGCGACAAGTTTTGGACGAGCTCTGAATTGCCTCAAATTTCGCAGTCTGATCAGGAATGGCATTTTGGCGACACCTTTGGGACTTGCTTGGAATAGTCTCAAATTTGGGAGTCTGATCAGAAACGACATTTTAGCAACACTTCTCGATCGACCTCGAAATTGTGGCAAAATTGGCAGTTTGATTTGAAACTGCGTTTTAGCACACTTTTGGGATGGGCTTAAAATTGTCTGAAATTTGACGGTCTCATTGGAAAAGGCATTTTTGGCGACACTTTTGGGACGAGCACGAGATTGTCTCAAACTGGCGGTCTGATCAAAAATGGCATTTCAGCGACACTTTTCAGACGAGATCGAAATTGTCTCAAATTTGGCAGTCTAATTGGAAACGTCATTTTCGTGACACTTTTGTGACCAGCTCAAAATTGTCTCAAATTTGGTTCTCTAATCAGAAATGACCTTTTAGCGGCAATTTTTGGACGAGTTCAGAATTGTTTTAAATCTGACGGTGTGAGCGGAAACGTCGTTTTGGAGACATTTTGGGGACGAGCTGTGAATTGTCTCAAATTTGGCCGTCTAATCAGAAATAGCGTTTTGGCAACACTTTCAGGACGAGCTCAGAATTTTCCCTAGTTTGGATGGCTGATTGGAAATGGCATTTTGCCAACTCTTTTGGGACGAGCTCGAATTGTCTCAAACTTGGCAGTCTGATCAGAAATAGCATTTTGTCGACCCTTTTGGAAACAGCCTTGGCCGGCTGATCAGAAACAGCATGTTGCCGACCCTTTTGGAACAAGCTTAGAATTGTCTCAAATTTGGCATTTTGATTTGAAACGACATTTTGGCGACACGTTTGGAAGGAACTTGAAATTGTCTCAAATTAGGCAGTCTGATCGGAAAACATTGTTTTAGCGACACTTTTGGGACGAGCTCGGAATTGCCTCAAATTTTGCCAGTCTTACATGAAATGGAGTTTTCGCGATATTGTTGGGGTCCAGCTCAAAATTGTCAGCCTAACTGGAAATGACCTTTTCACAACACGTTTGGGATGAGCGTGGAATTGTTTGAAATTTGGCCGTCTGCTCAGAAATGACATTTTCGCGATACTTTTGGGACCAGATCGAAATTGTCTAAAATTTTACAATCTTACCAGAAATGGCATTTTGGCGACATTTTGGGACGAGCTCGGAGTTTCATCAAATTTGGCAGTCTGATCGCGAACGGTGTTTTTGCGATACTATTACGACGAGCTTGGAAATGTCTTAAACTTGGTCGTCTAATCTGAAACTGCATTTTAGCAACACTTTTGGGACGATATCGGAATTGTCTCAAATTTGGCAGTCTGATTAAAAACTATATTTTCGCGACAAGTTTGGGACGAGCTCGGAATTTTCTAAAATTTGGCAGGTTGAATTTTAGCGACCCTTTTAGGACGAGATCGGAATTGTCTCAAATTTTTCGTGTCATGTTTGGGACAAGCTCGGAATTTTTCATAATTGTTGCAGTCTGATTGAAAATTGCATTTTTGCGACACGTTTTGGACCAGCTCTGAATTGTCTCACATTTCGCAGTCTGATCAGAAATGGCATTTTCGCGACACTTTTGGGACTTGCTCGGAATAGTCTCAAATTTGGGAGTCTGATCAAAAGCGGCAATTTAGCAACACTTCTCGATCAACGTCCAAATTGTGTCAAAATTGGCAGTTTGATTTGAAACAACATTTTCACGACACCTCTGGGATGGGCTCAAAATTGTTTAAAATTTGGCGGTCTCATTGGAAAAGGCATTTTTGGCGACAATTTTGGGACGAGCACGAAATTGTCTCAAATTGGCGGTCTGATCAGAAATGGCATTTCAGCGACACTTTTCAGACGAGATCAAAATTGTCTCAAATTTGGCGGTCTAATTGGAAACATCATTTTCGTGACACATTTGCGACCAGCTCAAAATTCTCTCAAATTTGGTTGTCTGATCAGAAATGACATTTTAGCGGCAATTTTTGGACGACTTTGGAATTGTCTTAAATCTGACAATGTGAGCGGAACCGTCGTTTTGGAGACATTTATGGGACGAGCTGTGAATTGTCTCAAATTTGGCCGTTTATTCGGAAACAACATTTTGGCAACACTTTTAGGACGAGCTTAGAATTTTCCCTAGTTTGGCTGGCTGCTTGGAAATGGCATTTTGCCGACACTTTTGGGACGAGCTCGAATTGTCTCCAAATTGGCAGTCTGGTCAGAAATAGCATTTTACCGACCCTTTGGAAACATCAATGGCTAGCTAATCAGAAACAACATGTTGCCGACCCCTTTGGAACAAGCTTAGAATTGCCTCAAATTTGGTAGTTTGATTTGAAACGACATTTTGGCGACACGTTTGGGAGGAACTCGAAGTTGTCTCAAATTAGGCAGTCTGATTGGAAAACGTTGTTTTAGCGACACTTTTGGGACAAGCTCGGAATTGCCTTAAATTTTACAGTTTGACATGAAATGGAGTTTTCGCAACATTGTTGGAGACCAGCTCAAAATTGTCAGCCTAACTGGAAATGACATTTTCACAACACGTTTGGGATGAGCATGGCATTGTCTGAAATTTGGACGTCTGCTCAGAAATGTCATTTTCGCGATACTTTTGGGACCAGATCGGAATTGTCGAAAATTTTACAATCACCGAAACATAGCATTTTACGACATTTTGGGACGGCTCGGCCTAAATTCACCAAATTTAGTCGATCGTTATGACAATTTTTTACATACTTTTACATTGGAAGTGTCTTAAACTTGGCAGTCTAATCTAAAATATCATTTTAGCGACACTTTTGGGACGATATTGGAATTGTCTCAAATTTTGCAGTCTGATTAAATTCTACATTTTCGCGACAAGTTTGGGACAGCTCGGAATTTTGTCAAATTTGGCAGGTTGAATTTTAGCAACACTTTTAGGACGAGATCAGAATTGTCTCAAAATTTCATAATTTTTTCAGTCTGATCAAAAACTGCATTTTTGCGACACGTTTTGGACGCGCTCTGAATTCCCTCAGATTTCATAGTCTGATCAGGAATGGCATTTTGGCGACAATTTTTAGGACTTGCTCGGAATAGTCTCAAAATTTGGGAATCTAATCAGAAATGGCATTTTAGCAACACTTCTCGATCGACCTCGAAATTGTGTCAAAATTGGCAGTTCAATTTGAAATAGCGTTTTAGCGACACTTTTGGGATGGGCTCAAAATTGCCTCAAATTTTCTAGTCTCATTGGAAAAGGCATTTTTGGCGACAATTTTGGGATGACCATGAAATTGTCTTGAACTTGTGGTCTGATCAGAAATGGGATTTCAACGACACTTTTCAGACGAGATCGAAATTGTCTCAAATTTGGCAGTCTAATTGGAAACGTCATTTTCGTGACACTTTTGCGACCAGCTCAAAATTGTCTCAAATTTGGTTGTCTGAACAAAAATGACATTTTAGCGACAATTTTTGGACAAGTTTGGAATTGTCTTAAATCTGACGGTGTGAGTGGAAATGTCGTTTGGAGACATTTATGGGACGAGCTGTGAATTGTCTCAAATTTGCCCTTGTAATCGGAAACAGTGTTTTGGCAACACTTTCAGTATGAGCTCAGAATTTTCCCTAGTTTGGTAGGCTAGTTGGAAACGGCATTTTGCCGACTCTTTTGGGACGAGCTCGAATTGTCTCAAAATTGGCAGTCTGATCAGAAATAGCATTTTGCCGACCCTTTTGGAAACATCATTGGCTGGCTGATCAGAAACGGCATGTTGCCACTCAAATTTGCAGTTTGATTTGAAACGACATTTTGGCAACATGTTTGGGAGGAACTCGAAATTGTCTCAAATTAGGAAGTTTGTTCGGAAAACGTTGTTTTAGCGACACATTTGGGATGTGCTCGGAATTGCCTCAAATTTGGCAATCTATCATGAAATGGAGTTTTCTTGGCATTGTTCGTGACCAACTCAAAATGTTCAGCCTAATTGGAAATGACATTTTGACAACACGTTTTGGATGAGCATGGAATTGTTTGAAATTTGGCAGTCTGCTCAGAAATGACATTTTCGCGATACTTTTAGGACCAGATCGGAATTGTCTAAAATTTTACAATCTGACCAGAAATGGCATTTTTGCGACATTTTGGGACGAGCTCGGAGTTTTAACAAATTTGGCAGTCAGATCGCCAACGGTGTTTTTGAGATACTTTTACGACGAGCTTGGAAATGTCTTAAACTTGGCAGTCTAATCTAAAACTGCATTTTAGCGACACTTTTGGCATGATCTCGGAATTGTCTCAAATTTGGCAGTCTGATTAAAAACTACATTTTCCCGACAAGTTTGGGACGAGCTCAGAATTTTCTCAAATTTGGTAGGTTGAATTTTAGCGACACTTTTAGGAGGAGATTGGAATTGTCTCAAATTATTAGTGTCATGTTTGGGACAAGCTCAGAATTTTTCATAAGTTTTGCAGTCTGATCAAAAACAGCATTTTTGCGACACGTTTTGGACGAGCTCTGAATTGTCTCAAATTTCACAGTCTGATCAGAAATGGTAATTTGGCGAAACTTTTGGGACTTGCTCGGAATAGTCTCAAATTTGGGGGTCTGATCAAAAACGGCATTTTAGCAACACTTTTCGATCGACCTCGAAATTGTGTCAAAATTGGAAGTTTGATTTTAAACAGCGTTTTAGCAATTCCGAGCACAAAATTGTCTCAAATTTGGCGGTCTCATTGAAAAAAGCATTTTTCGCGACACTTTTAGGACGAGCACGAAATTGTCTCAAATTGGTGGTCTGATCAGAAATGGCATTTTAGTGACACTTTTTAGACGAGATCGAAATTGTCTCAAATTTGGCGGTCTAATTGGAAACGTCATTTTCGTGTCACTTTTGCAACCAGCTCAAAATTGTCTCAAATTTGGTTGTCTGATCAGAAATGACATTTTAGCAGCAATTTTTGGACGAGTTCGGAATTGTCTTAAATCTGACAGTGTGAGCGAAAACGTCGTTTTGGAGACATTTATGGGACGAGTTGTGAATTGTCGAAAATTTGGCCGTCTAATCGGAAACAGAGTTTTGGCAACACTTTCAGGATGAGCTTAGAATTTTCTCTAGTTTGGCCGGCTGATTGGAAACGGCATTTTGCCGACTCTTTTGGGACGAGCTCGAATTGTCTCAAAATTGGCAGTCTGATCAGAAATAGCATTTTGCCGGCCCTTTTGGAAACATCATTGGCAGGCCGATCAGAAACAGCATGTTGCCGACCATTTTGGAACAAGCTTAGAATTGTCTCAAATTTACAGTTTGATTTGAAACGACATTTTGGCGACACGTTTGCGAGGAACTCAAAATTGTCTCAAATTAGGCAGTCTGATCGGAAAATGTTGTTTTAGCGACACTTTTGGGACGAGCTCGGAATTGCCTCAAATTTGGCAGTTTGACATGAAATGGAGTTTTCGCAACATTATTGGGGACCAACTCAATATTGTCAGCACGTTTGGGATGAGCATGGAACTGTTTGAAATTTGGCAGTCTGCTCAAAAATGACATTTTCGCAATACTTTTGGGACCAGATTGGAATTTTCTAAAATTTTACAATCTGACCAGAAACGGCATTTTGGCGACATTTTGGGACGAGGTCAGAGTTTCAACAAATCTGGCAGTCTGACCGCCAACGGTGTGTTTTGCGATACTTTTACGACGAGCTTGGAAATGTCACAAACTTGGCAGTCTAATCCAAAACTGCATTTTAGCGACACTTTTGGGACGATATCGGAATTGCCTCAAATTTGGCAATTTGATTAAAAACTACATTATCGCGACAAGTTTGGGACGTGCTCGGAATTTTCTCAAATTTGGCAGGTTGAATTTTAGCGACACTTTTAGGACGGGATCAGAATTGTCTCAAATTTTTCGTGTCATGGTTGGGACAAGCTCGGAATTTTTCATAATTTTTGCAGTCTGATCGAAAACTGCATTTTTGCGACACATTTTGGACGAGCTCTAAATTGTCTCAAATTTTGCAGTCTGATCAGGAATGGCATTTTGGCGGCACCTTTGGGACTTGCTAGGAATAGTCTCAAATTTGGGAGTTTGATCAGAAACGGCATTTTAGCAACACTTCTCGATCGACCTCGAAATTGTGGCAAAATTGGCAGTTTGATTTGAAACTGCGTTTTAGCGACACTTTTGGGATGGGCTTAAAGTTGTCTCAAATTTGGCGGTCTCATTGGAAAAGGCATTTTTGGCGACACTTTTGGGATGAGCACGAAATTGTCTCAAACTGGCGGTCTGATCAAAAATCGCATTTCAGCGACACTTTTCAGACGAGATCGAAATTGTCTCAAATTTGGCAGTCTAATTGGAAACGTCATTTTCGTGACACTTTTGTGAGCAGCTCAAAATTGTCTCAAATTTGGTTCTCTGATCAGAAATGACATTTTAGCGGCAATTTTTGGTCCAGTTCGGAATTGTCTTAAATATGACGGTGTGAGCGGAAACGTCGTTTCGGAGACATTTATGGGACGAGTTGTGAATTGTCTCAAATTTGGCCGTCTAATCGGAAACAGCGTTTTGGCAACACTTTTAGGACGTGCTCAGAATTTTCTCTAGTTTGGCTAGTTGATTGGAAATGGCATTTTACCGACTCTTTTGGGACGAGCTTCAATTGTCTCAAAATTGGCAGTCTGATCAGAAATAGCATTTTGCCGACCCTTTTGGAAATAGCAATGGCTGGCTGATCAGAAACAGCATGCTACCGACCGTTTTGGAACAAGCTTAGAATTGTCTCAAATTTGGCAGTTTGATTTGAAATGACATTTTGGTGACACGTTTGGGAGGAACTCGAAATTGTCTCAAATTTGGCAGCCTGCTCGGAAAACGTTGTTTTACCAACAATTTTGGAACGAGCTCGGAATTGCCTCAAATTTGGCAGTCTGACATGACACGGAGTTTTCGCGACATTGTTGGGGACCAGCTCAAAATTGTCAGCTTAACTGGAAATGACATTTTCACAACACGTTTGGGATGAGCATGGAATTGTTTGAAATTTGGCCGTCTGCTCAGAAATGACATTTTCTCAATACTTTTAGGACCAGATCGGAATTGTCTAAAATTTTACAATCTGACCAGAAACGGCATTTTGGCGACATTTTGGGACGAGCTCGGCGTTTCATGAAATTTGGCAGTGTGATCGCCAACGGTGTTTTTGCGATACTTTTACGACGAGCTTGGAAATGTCTTAAACTTGGCAGTGTAATCTAAAACTGCATTTTTACGACACTTTTTGGATGATATCTGAATTGTCTCAAATTTGGCAGTCTGATTAAAAACTACATTTTCGCGACAAGTTTGGGACGAGCTCGGAATTTCCTCAAATTTGGTAGGTTGAATTTTAGCGACACTTTTAGGACGGGATCGGAATTGTCTCAAATTTTTTGTGTCACGTTTGGGTCAAGCTCGGAATTTTTCATAATTTTTGCAGTCTGATCGAAAACAGCATTTTTGCGACACGTTTTGGACGAGCTTTGAATTGTCTCAAATTTCCCAGTCTGATCAGAAATGGCATTCTGGTGACACTTTTCGGACTTGCTCGGAGTGGTCTCAAATTTGGGACTCTGATCAGAAACGGCACTTTAGCAACACTTCTTGATCGAGCTCGAAATTGTTTCAAAATTGGCAGTTTGATTTGAAACAATGTTTTAGTGACACTTTTGGGATGGGCTCAAAATTGTCTCAGATTTGTCGGCCTCATTGGAAAAGGCATTTTTTGTGAGACATTTGGGAGGAGCATGAAATTGTCTCAAACTGGCGGTCTGATCAAAAATTGCATTTCAGCGACACTTTTCAGATGAGATCGAAATTTTCTCAAATTTGGCAGTCTAATTGGAAACGTCATTTTTGTGACACTTTTGTGACCAGCTCAAAATTGTCTCAAATTTGGTTGTCTCATCAGAAAAGACATTTTAGCGGACATTTTTGGACAAGTTCAGAATTGTCTTAAATCTGACGGTGTGAGCAGAAACGTCGTTTTGGAGACATTTTTGGGACGAGCTGTGAATTGTCTCAAATTTGGCCGTCTAATCGGAAATAGCGTTTTGGCAACACTTTTAGGACGAGCTCAGAATTTTCTCTAGTTTGGCTGGCTGATTGGAAACGGCATTTTGCCAACTCTTTTGGGACCAGCTCGAATTGTCTCAAACTTGGCAGTTTTATCTGAAATACCATTTTGCCGGCCCTTTTGGAAACAAAGCTGGTGGTCGATCGAATAGTATGTTGTCAATTCTTTTGGAACAAGCTTAGAATTGTCTCAAATTTGGCAGTTTGATTTGAAACGACATTTTGGCGACACGTTTGGAAGGAACTCAAAATTGTCTCAAATTAGGCAGTCTGATCGGAAAACGTTGTTTTAGCGACACTTTTGGGATGAGCTCGGAATTGCCTCAAATTTTGCCAGTCTGACATGAAATGGAGTTTCTGCAACATTGTTGGGGACCAGCTCAAAATTGTCAGCCTAACTGGAAATGACATTTTCGCAACACGTTTGGGATAAGCGTGGAATTGTTTGAAATTTGGCCGTCTGCTCAGAAATGACATTTTCGTGATACTTTTGGGACCAGAGCGGAATTGTCTAAAATTTGACAATCTGACCAGAAACGGCATTTTGGCGACATTTTGGGACGAGCTTGGAGTTTCATCAAATTTGGCAATCTGATCGCCAACGGTGTTTTTGCGATACTTTTACGACGAGCTTGGAAAAGTCTTAAACTTGGTAGTCTAATCTGAAACTGCAATTTAGCGACACTTTTGGGACGATATCGGAATTGTCTCAAATTTGGCAGTCTGATTAAAAACTACATTTTCGGGACAAGTTTGGGACGAGCTCGGAATTTTCTAAAATTTTCCAGGTTGAATTTTAGCGACACTTTTTAGACGAGATCGGAATTGTCTCAAATTTTTCGTGTCATATTTGGGACGAGCTCGGAATTTTTCATAATTTTTGCAGTCCGATCAAAAACTGCATTTTTGCGACACGTTTTGGACGAGCTTTGACTTGTCTCAAATTTCCCAGTCTGATCAGAAATGGCATTCTGGCGACACTTTTGGGACTTGCTCGGAATAGTCTCAAATTTGGGAGTCTAATCAGAAATGGCATTTTAGCAACACTTCTCGATTGACCTCGAAATTGTGTCAAAATTGGCAGTTTGAGTTGAAACAGCGTTTTAGCGACACTTTTGGGATGGGCTGAAAATTGTCTCAAATTTGGCGGCCATATTGGAAAAGGCATTTTTCGCGACACATTTGGGACGAGCACGAAATTGTCTCGAACTGGCTGTCTGATTAGAAATGGCATTTCAGCGACACTTTTCAGATGAGATCGAAGTTGTCTCTAATTTGGAAGTCTAATTAGAAACTTCATTTTCGTGACATTTTTGTGACCAACTCAAAATTGTCTCAAATTTGGTTGTCTGATCAGAAATGACATTTTAGCTGCAATTTTTGGATGAGTTCGCAATTGTCTTAAATTTGATGGTGTGAGCGGGAACGTTGTTTTGGGGACATTTATGGGAAGAGCTGTGAATTGTCTCAAATTTGGGCGTCTAATCGGAAACATCGTTTTGGCAACACTTTTAGAACGAGCTCAGAATTTTCTCTAGTTTGGCTGGCTGATATGAAACGGCATTTTGCCGACTCTTTTGGGACGAGCTCGAATTGTCTCAAAACTGGCAGTCTGATCGGAAAGAGCATTTTGCCGACCCTTTTGGAACAAGCCTAGAATTGTCTAAAATTTGGTAGTTTGATTTGATACGACATTTTGGCGACACGTTTCAGAGGAACTCGAAATTGTCTCAAATTAGGCAGTCTGATCAGAAAACGTTGTTTTAGTGACACTTTTGGGGCGAGCTCGAAATTGCCTTAAATTTGGCAATTTGACATGAAATGCAGTTTTTGCGACATTGTTGGGGACCAGCTCAGAATTGTCTGCCTAACTGGAAATGACATTTTCACAACACGTTTGGGATGAGCGTGGAATTGTTTGAAATTTGGCCGTCTGCTCAGAAATGACATTTTCGCGATACTTTTGGGACCAGATCGGAATTGTCTAAAATTTTACAATCTGACCAGAAATGGCATTTTGGCGACTTTTTGGGACGAGCTCGGAGTTTCATCAAATTTGGCAGTCTGATCGCCAACGGTGTTTTTGCGATACTTTTACGACTTGCTTGGAAATGTCTTAAACTTGGTAGCCTAATCTAAAACTGCATTTTATCGACACTTTTGGCACGATATCGGAATTCTTTCAAATTTGGCAGCCTGATTAAAAACTACATTTTCGCGACAAGTTTGGGACGAGCTCGGAATTTTCTCAAATTTGGCAGGTTGAATTTTAGCGACACTTTTAGGATGAGATCGGAATTGTCTCAAATTTTTCGTGCCATGTTTGGGACAAGCTCGGAAATTTTCATAATTTTTGCAATCTGATCAAAAACTCCATTTTTACGACACGTTTTGGACGAGCTCTGAATTGTCTCAACTTTCGCTGTCTGATCAAAAATGGCATTCTGGCGACACTTTTGGGACTTGCTCGGAATAGTCTCAAATTTGGGAGTCTAATCAGAAACGGCATTTTAGCAACACTTATTGATCGACCTCGAAATTGTGTCAAAATTGCCAGTTTGATTTGAAACTGCGTTTTAGCGACACTTTTGGGATGGGCTCAAAATTGTTTGAAATTTGGCGGTCTCATTGGATAAGGCATTTTTGGCGACACTTTTAGGACGAGCACGGAATTGTCTCAAAGTTGCAGTCTGATAAGAAATGGCATTTCAGCGACACATTTCAGACGAGATCGAAATTGCCTCAAATTTGGCAGCCTAATTGGAAACGTCAATTTCGTGACACTTTTGGGACCAGCTCAAAATTGTCTCAAATTTGGTTGTCTGATCAGAAATGACATTTTAGCAGAAATTTTTGGATGAGTTCGAAATGGTCTTAACTCTGACTGTGTGAGCGGAAACGTCGTTTTGGAGACATTTATGGAACGAGTTGTGAATTGTCTCAAATTTGGCCGTCTAATCGGGAACAGCGTTTTGGCAACACTTTTAGGACGAGTTCAGAATTTTCTCTAGTTTGGCTAGCTGATTGGAAACGGCATTTTGCTGACTCTTTTGGGAGGAGCCCGAATTGTCTCAAAATTGGTAGTCTGGCCGACCTTTTTGGAAACAACATTGGCTGGCTGATCGGAAACAGCATGTTGCCGACCTTTTTGGAACAAGCTTAGTACTGTCTCAAATTTGGCAGTTTGATTTGAAAAGACAATTTGGCGACACGTTTGGGAGGAACTCGAAATTGTCTCAAATTTGGCAGTCTGATCGGAAAACGTTATTTTAGTGACACTTCTGGGACGAGCTCGGAATTGCCTCCAATTTGGCAGTCTGGCTTGAGATGGAGTTTCCGCAGCGTTGTTGGGGACCAGCTCAAAATTGTCAGCCTAACTGGAAATGACATTTTCACAACACATTCGGGATGAGCATGGAATTGTTTGAAATTTGGCAGTCTGCTCAGAAATGACATTTTCGCGATACTTTTAGGACCAGATCGGAATTGTCTAAAATTTTACAATCTGTCCAGAAACGGGATTTTGGCGACATTTTGGGACGAGCTCGGAGTTTCAACAAATTTGGCAGTGTGATCGCCAACGGTGTTTTTGCGATACTTTTACGACGAGCTTGCAAATGTCTTAAGCTTGGCAGTCTAATCTAAAACTGCATTTGAGCGACACTTTTGGGACGATATCGGAATTGTCTCAAATTTGGCAGTCTGATTAAAAACTACATTTTCACGACAAGTTTGGGACAAGCTCGGAATTTTCTCAAATTTGGCAGGTTGAATTTAAGCGACACTTTAAGGATGAGATCGGAATTGTCTCAAATTTTTCGTTTCATGTTTGGGACGTGCTCGGAATTTTTCATAATTTTGGCAGTCTATTCAAAAACTGCATTTTTGCGACACGTTTTGGACGAGCTCTGAATTGTCTCAAATTTCACTGTCTGATCAGAAATGGCATTCTGGCGACACATTTGGGACGAGCATGAAATTGTCTCAAATTTGGCGCTCTCATTGGGAAAGGTAATTTTGGCGACACTTTTGGGACGAGCACGAAATTGTCTCAAACTGGCAGTCTGATCAGAAATGGCATTTCAGCGACACTTTTCAAATGAGATCGAAATTGTCTCAAATTTGGCAGTCTAATTGGAAACGTCATTTTCGTGACACTTTTGTGACCAGCTCAAAATTCTCTCAAATTTGGTTGCTGATTAGAAATGATATTTTATCGACAATTTTTGGACGAGTTCGGAATTGTTTTAAATCTGACGGTGTGAGTGGAAACGTCGTTTTGGAGGCATTTAAGCGACGAGTTGTGAATTGTCCCAAATTTGGCTGTCTAATCGGAAACAATGTTTTGGCAACAGTTTTAGGACGAGCTCAAAATTTTCTCTAGTTTGGCTGGCTGATAGGAAACGTCATTTTGCCAACTCTTTCGGGACGAGCTCGAATTGTGAAAAAATTAGAAGTCTGATCAGAAATAGCATTTTGCTGACCCTTTTGGAAACAACATTGGCTGGCTGATCAGAAACAGCATGTTGCTGAACCTTTTCGAACAAGCTTAGAATTGTCTCAAATTTGGCAGTTTGATTTGAAACGACATTTTGCAACACGTTTGGGAGGAACTCGAAATTGTCTCAAATTAGGCAGTCTAATCGGAAAATGTTGTTTTAGCGACATTTTTGGGACGAGCTCGGAATTGCCTCAAATTTGGCAGCCTGACATGAAATGGAGTTTTCAAGACATTGTTGGGGACCAGCTCAAAATTGTCAGCCTAACTGGAAATGACATTTTCACAACACGTTTGGGATGAGCATAGAATTGTTGGAAATTTGGCAGTCTGCTCAGAAATGGCATTTTCGCGATACTTTTGGGACCAGATCGGAATTGTCTAAAATTTTACAATCTAACCGGAAACGGCATTTTGGCGACATTTTGGAACGAGCTCGGAGTTTCAACAAATTTGGCTGTCTGATCGCCAACGGTGTTTTTGCAATACTTTTACGACGAGATTGAAAATGTCTTAAACTTGGCAGTCTAATCTAAAATTGCATTTTAGCAGCACTTTTTGGACGATATCAAAATTGTCTCAAATTTGGCTGTCTGATTAAAAACTACATTTTCGCGACAAGTTCGGGACGAGCTCGGAATTTTCTCAGATTTGGCAGGTTGAATTTTAGCAACACTTTTGGACGAGATCGGAATTTTCATAAATTTTATGTGTCATGTTTTGGACAAGCTCGGAAATTTTCATAACTTTTGCAGTCTGATCAAAAACTGCATTTTTGCGACACGTTTTGGACGAGCTCTGAATTGTCTCAAATTTCACAGTCTGGTCAGAAGTGGCATTCTTACCACACTTTTGGGACTTGCTCGGAATAGTCTCAAATTTGGGAGTCTGATCAAAAACGACATTTTAGCAACACTTCTCGATCGACCTCGAAAGTGTGTCAAAATTGGCAGTTTGATTTTAAACAACGTTTTAGCGACACTTTTGGAATGGGCTCAAAATTCTCTCAAATTTGGCTGTCTCATTGGAAAAGGCATTTTTGGCGACACTTTTGGGACGAGCACAGAATTGTCTCACACTGGGGGTCTGATAAGAAATGGCATTTCAGTGACAACTTTCAGACGAGATCGAAATTGTCTCAAATGTGGCAAGCTAATTGGAAACGTCAATTTTTGGATGAGTTCAGAATTGTCTTAAATCTGATGGTGTGAGTGGAAACGTCGTTTTGCAGACATTTATGGGACGAGTTGTGAATTGCCTCAAATTTGGCCGTCTAATCGGAAACAGCATTTTGGCAACACTTTTAGGATGAGCTCAGAATTTTCTCTAGTTTGGCTCGCTGATTGGAAACAGCATTTTGCCAACTCTTTTGGGACGAGCTCGACTTGTCTCAAAATTGGCAGTCTGATCAGAAATAGCATTTTGCCGACTCTTTTGGAAACGACATTGGCTAGCTGATCAAAAACAGAATGTTGCCGACCGTTTTGGAACAAGCTTAGTACTATCTCAAATTTGGCAGTTTGATTTGAAAAGATATTTCGGCGACACGTTTAGGAGGAACTCAAAATATTCTCAAATTAGGCAGTCTGATCGGAAAACGTTGTTTTAGCGACACTTTTGGGACGAGCTCGGAATTGCCTCAAATTTGGCAGTCTAACATGAAATGGAGTTTTCGCGACATTGTTGGGGACCAGCTCAAAATTGTCAGCCTAACTAGAAATGAAATTTTCACAACACGTTCGGGATGAGCATGGAATAGTTTGAAATTTGGCGGTCTGCTCAGAAATGACATTTTCGCGATACTTTTGGGACCAGATTGGAATTGTCTAAAATTTTACAATCTGACCAGAAACGGCATTTTGGCAACATTTTGGGATGAGCTCGAAGTTTCAACAAATTTTGTAGTCTGATCGCCAACGGTGTTGTTGCGATACTTTTATGACGAGCTTGGAGATGTCTTAAACTTGGCAGTCTAATCTAAAACTGCATTTTAGCGACACTTTTGGGACAATATCGGAATTGTCTCAAATGTGGCAGCCTGATTAAAAACTACAGTTTCGCGACAAGTTTGGGACGAGCTCGGAATTTTCTCAAATTTGGCAGGTTCAATTTTAGCGATACTTTTAGGACGAGATCGGAATTGTCTCAAATTTTTCGTGTCATGTTTGGGACAAGCTCAGAAATTTTCATAATTTTTGCCGTCGGATCAAAAACTGCATTTTTGCGACACGTTTCTGACGAGCTCTGAATTGTCTCAAATTTCGTAGTCTGATCAGAAATGGCATTCTGGCGGCACTTTTGGGACTTGCTCGGAATACTCTCAAATTTGGGAGTCTGATCAGAAACGACATTTTAGCAACACTTCTTGATCGACCTCGAAATTGTGTCAAAATTGGCAGTTTGATTTGAGATAACGTTTTAGCGACACTCTTGGGATGGGCTAAAAAATGTCTCAAATTTGACGGTCTCATTACAAAATCCATTTTTGGCGACACTTTTGGGACGAGCACGGAATTGTCTCAAACTGGCGGTTTGATAAGAAATGGCATTTCAGCGACATATTTCTGACGATATCAAAATTGTCCCAAATTTGGTAGTCTAATTGGAAACGTCAATTTCGTGACACTTTTGTGACCAGCTCAAAATTGTCTCAAATTTGGTTGTCTGATTAGAAATGACATTTTTGCGGCAATTTTTGGACGAGTTCGGAATTGTTTTAAACTGACAGTGTGAGTGGAAACGTCATTTTGGAGACATTTATGGAACGAGTTGTGAATTGTCTCAAATTTGGCCGTCTGATCGGAAACAGCGTGTCGGCAACACTTTTAGGACGAGCTCAAAATATTCTCTAGTTTGCCTGGCTGATTGGAAACGGCATTTTGCCGACTTTTGTGGGACGAGCTGGAATTGTCTGAAAATTGGGAGTCTAATCAGAAATAGCATTTTGTCGACCATTTTGGAAACAGCATTGGCTGGCCGATCAGAAACAACATGTTGTCGATCCTTTTGGAACAAGCATAGAATTGTCTAAAATTTGGTAGTTTGATTTGAAACGATATTTTGGCGACACGTTTGGGAGGAACTCAAAACTGTCTCAAATTAGGCAGTCTGATCAGAAAACGTTGTTTTAGCAGCACTTTTGGGACGAGCTCAGAATTTCCTCAAATTTGGCAGTCTGACATGAAATGGAGTTTTCGCGACATCTTTGGGGTCCAGCTCAAAATTGTCAGCCTGACTGGAAATGACATTGTGTCAACACGTTTGCGACGAGCATGGAATTGTTTGAAATTTGGCAGTCTGCTTAGAAATGACATTCTCGCTATACTTTTGGGACCAGATCGGAATTGTCTAAAATTTTACAATCTAATCAGAAACGGCATTTTGGCGACATTTTGGGACGACCTCGAAGTTTCAACAAATTTAGCAGTGTGATCGCCAACGGTGTTTTTGCGATACTTTTACGACGAGCTTGCAAATGTCTTAAACTTGGTAGTCTAATCTAAAACTGCATTTTAGGGACACTTTTGGGACGATATCGAAATTGTCTCAAATTTGGTAGTCTGATTAAGGACTACATTTTCGCGACAAGTTTGGGACGAGCTCAGAATTTTCTCAAATTTGGCAGGTTGAATTTTAGCGACACTTTTGGACGAGATCGGAATTGTGTCAAATTTTTCGTGTCATGTTTGGGACAAGCTTGGAAATTTTCATAACTTTTGCAGTCTGATCAAAAACTGCATTTTTGCGACACGTTTTGGACGAGCTCTGAATTGTCTCAAATTTCGCAGTTTGATCAGAAATGTCATTCTGGCAACACTTTTGGGACTTGCTCGGAATAGTCTCAAATTTGGGAGTCTGATCAGAAATCGCATTTTAGCAACACTTCTCGATCGACCTCGAAATTGCGTCAAAATTAGCAGTTTGATTTGAAACAGCGTTTTAGTGACACTTTTGGGATGTGCTCAAAATTGTCTCAAATTTGGCGGTCTCATTGGGAAAGGCATTTTTGGCGACACTTTTTGGATGAGCATGAAATTGTCTCAAACTCGCGGTCTGATCAGAAATAGCATTTCAGCGACACTTTTCAGATGAGATCGAAATGGTCTCAAATTTGGCAGTCTAATTGGAAACGTCATTTTCGTGACACTTTTGTGACCAGCTTAAAATTGTCTCAAATTTGGTTGCTGATGAGAAATGACATTTTAGCGGCAATTTTAGGACGAGTTCGGAATTGTCTTAAATCTGACGGTGTGAGCGGAAACGTCGTTTTGCAGACATTGATGCGTCGAGTTGTGAATTGTCCCAAATTTGGCCGTCTAATCGGAAACAGCGTTTTGGCAACACTTTTAGGATGAGTTCAGAATTTTCTCTAGTTTGGCTGACTGATAGGAAGCGACATTTTGCCAACTCTTTCGGGACGAGCTTGAATTGTCACAAAATTGGAAGTCTGATCAGAAATAGCATTTTGCCGACCCTTTTGGAAACAACATTGGCTGGCTGATTAGAAACACCATGTTGCCGAACCATTTCGAACAAGCGTAGAATTGTCTCAAATTTGGCAGTTTGATTTGAAACGACATTTTGGCGACACGTTTGGGAGTAACTCGAAATTGTCTCAAATTAGGCAGTCTGATCGGAAAACGTTGTTTTAGCGACACTTTTGGGACGAGCTCGGAATTGCCTCAAATTTGGCAGTTTGACATGAAATGGAGTTTTTGCGACATTGTTGGGGACCAGCTCAAAATTGTCAGCCTTACTAGAAATGACATTTTCACAACACGTTTGGGATGAGCATGGAATTGTCTAAAATTTTACAATCTGATTAGAAACGGCATTTTGGCGACATTTTGGGACGAGCTTGGAGTTTCAAGAAATTTGGCAATCTGATCGCCAACGGTGTTTTTGCGATACTTTTACGACGAGCTCGGAAATGTCTTAAACTTGGCAATCTAAGCTAAACCTGTATTTTAGCGATAATTTTGGGACGATATCAGAATTGTCACAAATTTGGCAGGTTGATTAAAAACTACATTTTCGCGACAAGTTTGGGACGAGCTCGGAATTTTTTGAAACTTCGCAGGTTGAATTTTAGCGACACTTTTAGGACGAGATCAGAATTGTCCCAAATTTTTCATGTCATGTTAGGGACAGGCTCAGAAATTTTCATAATTTTTGCAGTCTGATGAAACACTGCATTTTGGCGACACGTTTTGGACGAGCTCTAAATTGTCTCAAATTTCGCAGTCTGATCAGAAATGTCATTCTGGCGACACTTTTGGGACTTGCTCGGAATAGTCTCAAATCTGGGAGTCTGATCAGAAACGGCATTTTAGCAACACTTGTCGATCGACCTCGAAATTGTGTCAAAATTGGCCGTATGATTTGAAACAGCGTTTTAGCAACACTTTTGGGCTGGGCTCAAAAATGTCTCAAATTTGGCGGTCTCATTAGAAAAGGCTTTTTTGGCGACACTTTTGGGACAAGCACGGAATTGTCTCAAACCGGTGGTATGATCAGAAATGGCATTTCAGCGACACTTTTCAGACGAGATTGAAATTGTCTCAAAATTTGGCAGACTAATTGGAAGCGTCATTTTCGTGACACTTTTGTGACCAGCTTAAAATTGTCTCAAATTTGGTTGTCTAATCTGAAATGACATTTTAGCGGCAATTTTTGGACGAGTTCGGAATTGTCTTAAATCTGACGGTGTGAGCGAAAACGTCGTTTTGGAGACATTTATGGGACGAGTTGTGAATTGTCTCAAATTTGGCTGTCTAATTGGAAATAGTGTTTTTGCAACACTTTTAGGACGAGCTCACAATTTTCTTCTGTTTGGCAAGCTGGCTGGAAACAGCATCTTGCCGACTCTTTTGGGACGAGCTCGAGTTGTCTCAAAATTGACAGTCTGAACAGAACTAGCATTTTGCCGACCCTTTTGGAAACAACATTGGCTGGCTGATCAGAAACATCATGTTCCTGACCCTTTTGGGACAAGCTTAGAATTGTCTCAAAATTGGCAGTTTGATTTGAAACGACATTTTGGCGACACGCTTGGGAGGAACTCGAAATTGTCTCAAATTAGGAAGTCTGATCGGAAAACGATGTTTTAGCGACACTTTTGGGACGCGCTCGGACTTGCCTCAAATTTGGCAGTCTGACATGAAATGGAGTTTTCGTGACATTGTTGGGGACCAGCTCAAAATTGTCAGCCTAACTGGAAATGACAATTTAACAACACGTTTGGGACGAGCACGAAATTGGTTGAAATTTGGCAGTCTGTAAAAAAATGACATTTTCCCGAAACTTTTGGGACTAGATCGGAATTGTCTAAAATTTTACAATCTGACCAGAAACGGCATTTTGGCGACATTTTGGGACGAGCTCGGAGTTTCAAGAAATTTTGCAGTCTGATCACCAACGGCGTTTTTACGATACTTTTACGACGAGCTTGGAAATGTCTTAAACTTGGCAGTCTAATCTGAAGCTGCATTTTAGCGACACTTTTGGGGCGATATCAGAATTGTCTCAAATTTGGCAGTCTGATTAAGAACTACATTTTCGCGACAAGTTTGGGATGAGCTCAGAATTTTCTAAAATTTGGCAGGTTGAATTTTAGCGACACTTTTAGGACGAGACCGGAATTGTCTCAAATTTTTCGTGTCATGTTTGGGACAAGCTCGGAAATTTTCAAAATTTCTCAGTCTGATAAAAAACTGCATTTTTTGCGACACGTTTTGGGCGATCTGTGAATTGTCTTAACTTTTGCAGTCTGATCAGAAATGGCATTCTGGCGACACTTTTGGGACTTGCTCGGAATTGTCTCAAATTTGGGAGTTTGATCAGAAACGGCATTTTAGCAACACTTCCCGATCGTCCTCGAAATTGCGTCAAAATTGGTAGTATGATCTGAAACAGCGTTTTAGCGACACTTTTGGGATGGGCTCAAAATTGTCTCAAATTTGGCAGTTTCATTGGAAAAGGCATTTTTGGCGACACTTTTGGGACAAGACGGAATTGTCTCAAACTGGCGATCTGATCAGAAATGGGATTTTAGCGACACTTTTTCGACGAGATCAAAATCGTCTCAAATTTCGCAGTCCAAGTGGAAACGTCATTTTCGTGACACTTTTGTGACCAGCTCAAAATTGTATCAAATTTGGTTGTCTTATCAGAAATTACATTTTGGTAGCAATTTTTGGACGAGTTCTAAATTGTCTTAAATCTAACAGTGTGAGCAGAAACATCGTTTTTGAGACATTTATGGGACGAGTTGTAAATTGTCTCAAATTTGGCCGTCTAATCGGAAACAATGTTTTGGCAACACTTTTAGGACGAGCTCAGAATTTTCTCTAATTTGGCTGGCTGATTGGAAACGACATTTTGCTGACTCTTTTGGGACGAACTCGAATTGTCTCAAAATTGGCAGTCTGACCGGAAATAGCATTTTGCCGACCCTTTTGGAAACAGCATTGGCTGGCTGATCAGAAACAGCATGTTGCCGACCCTTTTGGAAAAAGCTTAGAATTGTCTCAAAATTGGTAGTTTGATTTGAAACGACATTTTTGCGACACGCTTGGGAGGAACTCGAAATTGTCTCAAATTAGGCAGTCTGATCGGAAAACGTTGTTTTAGCGACACTTTTGGGACGAGCTCGGAATTGCCTCAAATTTGGCAGTCTGACATGAAATGGAGTTTTCGCGACATTTTTGGGGACCAGCTCAAAATTGTCAGCCTAACTGGAAATGACATTTTCACAACACGTTTGGGATGAGCATGGAATTGTTTGAAATTTGGCAGTCTGCTCAGAAATGACATTTTCGCGATACTTTTGGGACCAGATCGAAATTGTCTAAAATTTTACAATCTGACCAGAAACGGCATTTTGGCGACATTTTGGGACGAGCTCGGAGTTTCAACAAATTTGGCAGTCTGATCGCCAACGGTGTTTTTGCGATACTTTTACGACGAGCTTGGAAATGTCTTAAACTTGGCAGTCTAATCTAAAACTGCATTTTAGCGACACTTTTGGGACGAGATCCGAATTTTCTCAATTTTGGCATTCTTATTAAAAACTACATTTTCCCGACAAGTTTGGGACGTGCTCGGAATTTTCTCAAAACTGGCAGGTTGAATTTTAGCGAAACTTTTAGGACGAGATCGAAATTGTCTCAAATTTTTCGTGTCATGTTTGGAAAAGCTCGAAAATTTTCCTAATTTTTGCAGTCTGATCAAAACTGCATTTTTGTGACACGTTTTGGACGAGCTCAGAATTGTCTCAAATTTCGCAGTCTGATCAGAAATGGCTTTCAGGTGACACTTTTGGGACTTTTTCGGAATAGTCTGAAATTTGGGAGTATGATCAGAAACGGCATTTTAGCAACACTTCTCGATCGACTTCGAAATTGTGTCCAAATTGGCAGTTTGATTTGAAACAGCGTTTTAGCGACACTTTTGGGATGGGCTCAAAATGGTCTCAAATTTTGCGGTCTCATTGGAGAAGGCATTTTTGGCAACACTTTTGGGACGCGCACAGAATAGTCTCAAACTAGTGGTCTGATAAGAAATGGCATTTCAACGACAATTTTCAGACGAGATCGAAATTATCTCAAATTTGGCAGTCTAATTGGAAACGTCATTTTCATGACACTTTTTGTGACCAGCTCAAAATTGTCTCAAATTTGGTTGTCTGATCAGAAATGACATTTTGGTGGCAATTTTTGGACGAGTTCAGAATTGTCTTACATCTGACGGTGTGAGCGGAAACGTCGTTTTGGAGACATTTACGGGACGAGTTGTGAATTGTCTCAAATTTGGCCGTCCAATCGGAAACAGCGTTTTGGCAACACTTTTAGGACGAGCTCAGAATTTTCTCTAGTTTGGCTGGCTGATTGGAAACAGCACTTTGCCGACACTTTTGGGACGAGCTCGAATTGTCTCAAAATTGGCAGTCTGATCAGAAATAGCACTTTGCCGACCCTTTTGGAAACAGCATTGGCTGGCTGATCAGAAATAGCATGTTGCCGACCCTTTTGGAACAAGCTTAGAATTGTCTCAAAATTGGCAGTTTGATTTGAAACGACATTTTGGCGACACGCTTGGGAGGAACTCAAAATTGTCTCAAATTAGGCAGTCTGATCGGAAAGCATTGTTTCAGCGACACTTTTGGAACGAGCTCCGAATTGCCTCAAATTTGGCAGTCTGACATGAAATGGAGTTTTCGAGACATTGTTGGGGACCAGCTCAAAATTGTCAGCCAAATTCGAAATGACATTTTCACAAAACGTTTGGGATGAGCACGGAATTGTTTGAAATTTGACAGTCTGCTCAGAAATGACATTTTCGCGATACTCTTGGGACCAGATCGGAATTGTCTAAAATTTTACAATCTGACCAGAAATGGCATTTTGGCGACATTTTGGGACGAGCTCGGAGTTTCCAGAAATTTGGCAGTCTGATCGCCAATGGTGTTTTTGCAATACCTTTACGACGAGCTTGGAAATGTCTTAAACTTGGCAGTCTAATCTAAAACTGCATTTTAGCGACACATTTGGCACGATATCGGAATTGCCTCAAATTTGGCAATCTGATCGGAAAACGTTGTTTTTGCGACACTTTTGGGACGAGCTGGAATTGCCTTAGATTTGGCTGGTTGAATTTTAGTGAAACTTTTAGGACGAGATCGGAATTGTCTCAAATTTTTCGTGTCTTGTTTGGGAAAGCTTGGAAATTTTCATAACTTTTGCAGTCTGATCAAAAACTGCATTTTTGCGACACGTTTTGGACGAGCTCTGAATTGTCTCAAATTTCGCAGTCTAATCAGAAATGGCAATCTGGCGACGCTTTTGGGACTTTCGCGGAATAGTCTCAAATTTGGGAGTCTTATCAGAAACGACATTTTAGCAACACTTCTCGAATGACCGCGAAATTGTGTCCAAATTGGCAGTTTGATTTGAAACAGCGTTTTAGCGACACTTTTGGGATGGGCTCAAAATTGTCTCAAATTTTGTGGTCTCATTGGAAAAAGCATTTTTGGTGACACTTTTGGGACGCGCACGGAATAGTCTCAAACTGGCGGTCTGATAAGAAATGGCATTTCAGCGACACTTTTCAAACGAGATCGAAATTGTCTCAAATTTGGCAGTCTAATTGGAAATGCCATTTTCGTGACACTTTTGTGACCAGCTCCAAATTATCTCAAATTTGGTTGTCTGATCAGAAATGACATTTTACTGCCAATTTTTGGATGAGTTCGGAATTGTCTTAAATCTGACGGTGTGAGCGGAAACGTCATTTTGGGGGAATTTGTGGGAAGAGTTGTGAATTGTCTCAAATTTGGCCGTCTAATCGGAAACAGTGTTTCGGCAACACTTTTAGCACGAGCTCAGAATTTTCTCTAGTTTGGCTGGCTGATAGGAAACGGCATTTTGCCGACTCTTTTGGGACGCGCTCGAATTGTCTCGAAATTGGCGGTCTGATCAGAAATAGCATTTTGCCGACCGTTTTGGAAACAGTATTGGCTGGCTGATCAAAAATAGCATGTTGCCGACCCTTTTGGAACAAGCTTAGAATTGTCTCAAAATTGGCAGTTTGATTTGAAACGACATTTTGGCGACACGCTTGGGAGGAACTCGAAATTGTCTCAAATTAGGCAGTCTGATTGGAAAATGTTGTTTTTGCGACACTTTTGGGACAAGGTCGGAATTGCCTCAAATTTGGCAGTCTGACATGAAATGGAGTTTTCACGACATTGTTGGGGCCAGCTCAAAATTGTCAGCCTAACTGGAAATGACATTTTCACAACACATTTGGGATGAGCACGGAATTGTTTGAAATTTGGCAGTCTGATCAGAAATGACATTTTCGCGATACTCTTGGGACCAGATCGGAATTGTCTAAAATTTTACAATCTGACCAGAAACGGCATTTTGGCGACATTTTGGGACGAGCTCGGAGTTTCAACAAATTTGGCAGTCTGATCGCCAACGGTGTTTTTGCGATACTTTTACGACGAGCTTGGAAATGTCTTAAACTTGGCAGTCTAATCTAAAACTGCATTTTAGCGACACTTTTGGGACGATATCGGAATTGTCTCAAATTTGGCAGTCTGATTAAAAACTACATTTTCGCGACAAGTTTGGGACGAGCTCGGAATTTTCTCAAATTTGGTAGTTTTACTTTTAGCGACACTTTTAGGACGAGATCGGAATTGTCTCAAATTTTTCGTGTCATGTTTGGGACAAGCTCGGAAATTTTCATAATTTTTGCAGTCTGATAAAAAACTGCATTTTTGCGACACGTTTTGGACGAGCTTGGAATTGTCTCAAATTTCGCAGTCTGATCAGAAATGGCATTCTGGCGACACTTTTGGGACTTTCTCGGAATAGTCTCAAATTTGGGAGTCTGATCAGAAACGGCATTTCAGCAACACTTCTCGATCGACCTCGAAATTGTGTCAAAATTGGCAGTTTGATTTGAAATAGCGTTTTAGCGACACTTTTGGGATGGGCTCGAAATTGTCTCAAATTTTGCGGTCTCATTGGAAAAGGCATTTCTGGCGACACTTTTGGGACGCGCACGGAATAGTCTCAAACTGGCGGTCTGATAAGAAATGGCATTTCGACGACACTTTTCAGACGAGATCGAAATTGTCTCAAATTTGGCAGTCTAATTGGAAACGTCATTTTCGTGACACTTTTGTGACCAGCTCAAAATTGTCTCAAATTTGGTTGTCTGATCAGAAATGACATTTTAGCAGCAATTTCTGGATGAGTTCGGAATTGTCTTACATCTGACAGTGTGACCAAAAACGTTGTTTTGGAGACATTTATGGGACGAGTTGTGAATTGTCTCAAATTTGGCCGTCTAATCGGAAACAGCGTTTTGGCAACACTTTTAGGACGAGCTCAGAATTTTCTCTAGTTTGGCTGGCTGATTGGAAACGGCATTTTGCCGACTCTTTTGGGACGAGCTCGAATTGTCTCAAAATTGGCAGTCTGATCAGAAATAGCATTTTGCCGACCCTTTTGGAAACAGCATTGGCTGGCTGATCAGAAACAGCATGTTGCCGACCCTTTTGGAACAAGCTTAGAATTGTCTTAAAATTGGAAGTTTGATTTTAAACGACATTTCGGCGACACGTTTGGGAGGAACCCGAAATTGTCTGAAATTAGGCAGTCTGATCGAAAAATGTTGTTTTAGCGACACTATCGGGACGAGCTCAAAATTGCCTCAAATTTGGCAGTCTAACATGAAAAGGAGTTTTCGCGACATTGTTGGGGACCAGCTCAAAATTGTCAGCCTAACTGGAAATGACATTCTCACAACACGTTTGGGATGAGCATGGAATTGTTTGAAATTTGGCAATTTCGTAAATGACATTTTCGCGATACTTTTGGGACATATCTAATTGTCTAAAATTTTACAATCGACGTAAACGGCATTTTGGGGACATTTTGGGACGAGCTCGAGTTTCAACAAATTTATACCGATCGCCAACGGTGTTTTTATGATACTTTTACGACGAGCTTGAAATGTCTTAAACTTGGCAATCTAATCTAAACCGCATTTTAGCGACACTTTTGGGACGATATCTAATTGTCTCAAATTTGGCAACCGATTAAAAACTACATTTTCACGACAAGTTTGGCACGAGCTCGAAATTTTCTCAAATTTGGCAGGTTGAATTTTAGCGACTTTTTTAGGACAAGATCGGAATTGTCTCAAATTTTTCATGTCATGTTTGGGACAAGCCCGGAATTGTTCATAATTTTTGCAGTCGGATCAAAAACTGCATTTTTCCGACACGTTTTGGAGGTGCTCTGAATTGTCTCAAATTTCACAGTCTGATAATAAATGGCATTTTGGCTACGCTTTTGGGACTTGCTCGGAATGGTCTCAAATTTGCCAGCCTGATCAGAAACGGCATTTTAGAAACGCTTTTCGATCAACCTTGAAATTGTTTCAAAATTGGTAGTTTGATTTGAAACAATGTTTAAGCAACACTTCTGGTATGGGCTCAAAATTGTCTCAAATTTGGCAATCTCATTGGAAAAGGCATTTTCGGCGACACTTTTGGGATGAGCACGAAATTGTCTCAAATTGGCAGTCTGATCAGAAATGGCATTTTAGCAACACTTTTCAGACGATATCGAAATTGTCTCAAATTTGGTAGTCTAATTGGAAACGTCATTTTCGTGACACTTTTGTGACCAGCTCAAAATAATCTCAAATTTGGTTGTCTGATTAGAAATGACATTTTAGCGGCAATTTTTGGACGAGTTCGGAATTGTCTTAAATTTGACAAAGGTGAGCGAAACGTCGCTTTTGGAGACATTTATGGGACGGGTTTTGAATTGTCTCAAATTTTTACGTCTAATCGGAAACGGCGTTTTGGCAACACTTTTAGGACGAGCTCAGAATTCTCTCTTGTTTGGCTGGCTGATTTGAAATGGCAGTTTACCGACTCTATTGGGTCGAGCTCTAATGGTCTCAAAATTGGCAATCCGATCGTAAATAGCATTTTGTCAATTCTTTTGGAAACAAAGATTGGTCGGTCGATCGTAAACAAAGATGTTGCCAATTTTTGGAACAAGCTTAAAATTGTCTCAAATTTGGCATTTTGGTTTGAAACGACATTTTGGCGACACGTTTGGGAGGAACTCGAAATTGTCTCAAATTACACAGTCTGATCGGAAAACGTTGTTTTAGCGACACTTTTGGGACGAGCTCGGAATTGCCTCAAATTTGGCAGTCTGACATGAAATGGAGTTTTCATGACATTGTTGGGGACTAGCTCAAAATTGTCAGCCTAACTGGAAATGACATTTTCACAACACGTTTGGGATGAGCATGGAATTGTTTGAAATTTAAAAGTCTGCTCAGAAATGACATTTTCTTGATACTTTGGGACCGGATCGGAATTGTCTAAAATTTTACAATCTGACCAGAAACGGCATTTTGGCGACATTTTGGGATGAGCTCAGAGTTTCAACAAATTTGGCAGTCTGATCGCCAACGGTGTTTTTGCAATACTGTTACGATGAGCTTGGAAATGTCATAAACTTGGCAGTCTAATCTAAAACTGCATTTTAGCGACACTTTTATGACGATATCGGAATTGCCTCAAATTTGGCAGTTTGACTAAAAACTACATTTTCGTGACAAGTTTGGGACGAGCTGGGAATTTTTTCAACTTTGGCAGGTCGAATTTTAGCGACCCTTTTTGGACGAGATCTGAATTGTCTCAAATTTTTCGTGTTATGTTTGGGACAAGCTTGAAATTTTCATAATTTTTGCAGTCTGATCAAAAACTTTATTTCTACGACCCGTTTTGGACGAGATTTGAATTGTCTCAAATTTCGCAGTCTGATCAGAAATGGCATTTTGGCGACACTTTTGGTACTTGCCCGGAATAGTCTCAAATTTGGGAGTCTGATCAGAAATGGCATTTTAGCATCACTTCTCAATCGACCTCGAAATTACGTCAAAATTGGCAGTTTGATTTCAAACAGCGTTTTAGCAACACTATTGGGATGGGCTCAAAATTGTCTCAAATTTGGCGGTCTCATTGGAAAAGGCATTTTTGGTGACACTTTTGGGATGCGCACGGAATAGTGTCAAACTGGCGGTCTGATAAGAAATGGCATTTCAGCGACACTTTTCAGACGAGATCGAAATTGTCTCAAATTTGGCAGTCTAATTGGAAACGTCATTTTCATGACACTTTTGTGACCAACTCAAAATTGTCTCAAATTTGGTTGTATGATCAGAAATGACATTTTAGCGGCAATTTTTGGACGAGTTCAGAATTGTCTTAAATCTGACGGTGTGAGCAGAAACGTCGTTTTGGAGGCATTTGTGGGACGAGTTGTGAATTGTCTCAAATTTGGCCGTCTAATCGGAAACAGCGTTTTGGCAACACTTTTAGGACAAGCTCAGAATTTTCTCTAGTTTGGCTGGCAGATTGGAAACGGCATTTTGCCGACTCTTTTGGGACGAGCTCGAATTGTCTCAAACTTGGCAGTCTGATCAAAAATAGTGTTTTTTCGACCCTTTTGGAAACAACATTGGCTGGCTGATTAGAAACAGCATGTTGTCGACCCTTTTGGAACAAGCTTAGAATTGTCTCAAAATTAGCTGTTTGATTTGAAACGACATTTCGGCGACATGTTTGGGTGGAACTCGAAATTGTCTCAAATTAGGCAGTCTGATCGGAAAACGTTATTTTAGCGACCCTTTTGGGATGAGCTCGGAATTGCCTCAAATTTGGCAGGCTGACATGAAATGGAGTTTTCGCGACATTGTTGGGGACCAGCTCAAAATTGTCAGCCTAACTGGAAATGACATTTTCACAACACGTTTGGGATGAGCATGGAATTGTTTGAAATTTGGCTGTCTGCTCAGAAGTGACATTTTCACGATACTTTTGGGACCAGATCGGAATTGTCTAAAATTTTACAATCTGACTAGAAACGGCATTTTGGCGACATTTTGGGACGAGCTCGGAGTTTCACAAATTTGGCTGTCTGATCGCCAACATTATTTTTGCGATACTTTTACGACGAGCTAGGAAATGTCTTAAACTTGGCAGTCTAATCTAAAACAGCATTTTAGCAACACTTTTGGGACGATACCAGAATTGTCTCAAATTTGGCAGTCTGATTAAAAACTACATTTTCGTGAGAAGTTTGGGACGAGCTCCAAATTTTCTCAAATTTGGCAGGTTGAATTTTAGCGACCCTTTTAGGACGAGATCGGAATTGTCTCAAATTTTTCGTGTCATGTTTGGGACAAGCTCGGAAATTTTCATAATTTTTGTAGTCTGATCAAAAACTGCATTTTTGCGACACGTTTTGGACGAGCTCTGAATTGTCTCAAATTTCGCAGTCTGATCAGAAATGGCATTCTGGTGACACTTTTGGGACTTGCTCGGAATAGTCTCAAATTTGGGAGTCTGATTAGAAACGGCATTTTAGCAACACTTCTCGATCGACCTCGAAATTGCGACAAAATTGGCGGTTTAATTTGAAACCGCGTTTTAGCGACACTTTTGGGATGGGCTAAAAATTGTCCCAAATTTTGCGGTCTCATTGGAAAAGGCATTATTGGCGACACTTTTGGGACAAGCATGGAATTGTCTCAAAACTGGCCGTCCGATCAGAAATGGCATTTCAGCGACACTTTTAAGACGAGATCGAAATTGTCTCAAATTTGGCAGCCTGATTAGAAATGTCATTTTCGTGACACTTTTTTGACCAGCTCAAAATTGTTTCAAATGTGGTTGTCTGATCAGAAATGACATTTTAGCGGCAATTTTTGGACGAGTTCGGAATTGTCTTAAATCTGACGGTGTGAGCGGAAACGTCGTTTTGGAGACATTTATGGGACGAGTTTTGAATTGTCTCAAATTTGGCCGTCGTTTTGGAAATAGCATTTTGGCAACACTTTTAGGACGAGCTGAGAATTTTCTCTAGTTTGGCTGGCTTATTGGAAATGGCATTTTGCTGACTCTTCTAGGACAAGCTCGAATTGTCTCAAAATTGGCAGTCTGATCAGAAAGAGCATTTTGCCGATCCTTTTGGAAACAGCATTGGCTGGTTGATCAGAAACAGCATGTTGCCGACCCTTCTGGAACAACCTTAGAATTGTCTCAAATTTGGCAGTTTGATTTGAAACCACATTTTGGCGACACGTTTGGGGGGAACTCGAAATTGTCTCAAATTAGGCAGTCTAATCGGAAAACGTTGTTTTAGTGACACATTTGGGACGAGCTCGGAATTGCCTCAAATTTGGAAGTCTGACATGAAATGGGGTTTTCGTGACATTGTTGGGGACCAACTCAAAATTGTCAGCCTAACTGGAAATGACATTTTCACAACACATTTGGGATGAGCATGGAATTGTTTGAAATTTGGCAGTTTGCTCAGAAATGACATTTTCGCGATACATTTGGGACTAGATCGGAATTGTCTAAAAGTTTACAATCTGACCAGAAACAGTATTTTGGCGACATTTTGGGACGACCTCGGAGTTTCAACAAATATGGCAGTCTGATCGCCAACGGTGTTTTTGCGATACTTTTACGACGAGGTTGGAAATGTCTTAAACTTGGCGGTCTAATCTAAAACTGCATTTTAGCGACACTTTTGGGACGATATCGAAATTGTCTCAAATTTGGCAGTCTGATCGGAAAACGTTGTTTTACTGACACTTTTGGCACGAGCTGGAATTGCCTCAAATTTGGCAGTTTGACATGAAATGGAGTTTTTGCGACATTGCTGGGGACCAGCTTAAAATTGTTAGCATAACTGAAAATGACATTTTCACAACACGTTCGGGATCGGCATGGAATTGTTTGAAATTTGGCAGTTTGCTCAGAAATGACATTTGCGCGATACTTTTGGGACCAGATCGGAATTGTCTGAAATTTTACAATCTGACCAGAAACGGCATTTTGGCGACATTTTGGGACGAGCTCGGAGTTTCAACAAATTTGGCAGTCTGATCGCCAATGTTGTTTTTGCGATACTTTTACGACGAGCTTGGAAATGTCTAAAACTTGGCAGTCTAATCTAAAACTGCATTTTAGCGACACTTTTGGGGCGATATCGGAATTGTCTCAAATTTGGCAGTCTGATCGGAAAACGTTGTTTTACCGACACTTTTGGGACGAGCTGGAATTGCCTCAAATTTGGCAGTCTGACAGGAAATGGAGTTTTCGCGACATTGTTGGGGACCAGCTCAAAATTGTCAGCCTAACTGGAAATGACATTTTCACAACACGTTTGGGATGGGCATGGAATTGTTTGAAATTTGGCCGTCTGCTTAGAAACGACATTTTCGCGATACTTTTGGGACCAGATCGGAATTGTCTAAAATTTTACAATTTGACCAGAAATGACATTTTGGCTACATTTTGGGACGAGCTCGGAGTTTCAACAAATTTGGCGGTCTGATCGCCCGCGGTGTTTTTGCTATACTTTTACAACAAGCTTGGAAATGTCTTAAGCTTGGCAGTCTAATCTAAAACTGCATTCTAGCGAAACTTTTGGGACGATATCGGATTGTCTCAAATTTGGCAGTCTGATTAAAAACTACATTTTTGCGACAAGTTTGGGACGAGTTCGGGATTTTCTCAAATTTGGCAGGTTAAATTTTAGCGACACTTTTAGGACGAGATCGGAATTGTCTCAAATTTTTAGTGTCATGTTTGGGACAAGCTCGGAAATTTTCATAATTTTTGCAGTCTGATAAAAAATTGCATTTTTGCGACACGTTTTGGACGAGCTCTGAATTGTCTCAAACGTCGCAGTCTGATAAAGAATGGCATTCTAGCGACACTTTTGGGACTTGCTCGGAATAGTCTCAAATTTGGAAGTCTGATCACAAACGGCATTTTAGCAACACTTCTCGATCGACCTCGAAATTGCGTCAAAATTGGCGGTCTGATTTGAAACAGCGTTTTAGTGATACTTTTGGGATGGGCTCAAAATTGTCTCAAATTTGGCAGTCTCATTGGAAAAGGCATTTTTGGCGACACTTTTGGGACGAGCACGGAATTGTCTCAAACTGCTGGTCCGATCAGAAATGGCATTTCAGTGACACTTTTCAGACGAGATCGAAATTGTCTCAAATTTGGCAGTCTGATTTGAGACGTCATTTTCGTGACACTTTTGTGACCAGCTCAAAATTGTCTCGAATTTGGTAGTCTGATCATAAATGACATTTTAGCGGCAATTTTTGGACGAGTTCGGAATTGTCTTAAATCTGATGATGTGAGCGGAAACGTCATTTTGGAGACATTTATGGGACGAGTTGTGAATTGTCTCAAATTTGGCCGTCTAATCGGAAACTGCGTTTTGGCAACACTTTTAGGACGAGCTCAGAATTTTCTCTAGTTTGGCTGGCTGATGGGAAACGGCATTTTGCCGACTCTTTTGGGACGAGCTCGAATTGTCTAAAACTGGCAGTTTGATTTGAAATTATGTCAAAATTGGCAGTTTGATTTGAAATAGCATTTTAGTGACACTTTTGGGATGGTCTCAAAATTGTCTCAAATTTGGCGGTCTCATTAGAAAAGGCATTTTTGGCGACACGTTTGGGACGAGCAGGGAATTGTCTAAAACTGGCTGTCTGATCAGAAATGGCATTTCAGTGATACTTTTCAGACGAGATCGAAATTGTCTCAAATTTGGCAGTCTAATTGGAAACGTCAATTTCGTGACACTTTTGTGACCAGCTCAAAATTGTCTCAAATTTGGTTGTTTGATCAGAAATGAAATTTTAGCGGCAATTTTTGGAGGAGTTCGGAATTGTCTTAAATCTGACGGTGTGAGCGGGAACGTTGTTTTAGAGACACTTACGGGACGAGTTCTGAATTGTCTCAAATTTGGCCGTCTAGTCGGAAACGGCGTTTTGGCAACACTTTTAGGACAAGCTCAGAATTTTCTCTAGTTTGGCTGGCTGATTGGAAATAGCATTTTGCCGACTCTTTTGAGACGAGCTCGAATTGTCTCAAAATTGGCAGTCTCATCAGAAATTGCATTTTGCCGACCCTTTTGGAAACAAAGATTGGTGATCGAAGACAAAGATGTTCACAATTTTGCAACAAGCTTAGAATTGTCTCTAATTTGGCAGTTTGATTTGAAACGACATTTTGGCAACACGTTTGGGAGTAACTCGAAATAGTTTAAAAGTATGCAGTCTGATTGAAAAATGTTGTTTTAGCAACACATTTTGGGACGAGCTCGGAATTGCCTCAAATTTGGCAGTCTGACACGAAATGGAGTTTTCGCGACATTGTTGGGGACCTGCTCAAAATTGTTAGCCTAACTGGAAATGACATTTTCACAACACCTTTGGGATGAGCATGGAATTGTTAGAAATTTGGCAGTCTGCTCATAAATGACATTTTCATGATACTTTTGGGACCAAATCGTAATTGTCAAAAATTTTACAATCTGACCAGAAAGGCATTTTGGAGACATTTTGGGACGAGCTTGAAGTTTTAACAAATTTTGCAGTCTGATCGCCAACGGTGTTTTTGCAATACTTTTACGACGAGCTTGGACATGTCTTAAACTTGGCAATCTAATCTAAAACTGCATTTCAGCGACACTTTTGGGACGATATCGGAATTGTCTCAAATTTGGCAGTCTGATCGAAAAACGTTGTTTTAGCGACACTTTTGGGACGAGCTGGAATTGCCTCAAATTTGCCAGTCTGACATGAAATGGAGTTTTCGTGACATTGTTGGGGACCAGCTCAATATTTTCAGCCTAACTGGAAATGACATTTTCACAACACGTTTGGGATGGGCATGGAATTGTTTGAAATTCGGTAGTTTGCTCAGAAATGTCATTTTCGCGATACTTTTCGGACCAGATCGAAATTGTCTAAAATTTTACAATTTGACCAGAAATGGCATTTTGGCGACATTTTGGGACGAGGTCGGAGTTTCAACAAATTTGGCAGTCTGATCGCCAACGGTGTTTTTGCGATACTTTTACGACGAGCTTGGAAATGTTTTAAACTTGGCAGTCTGATCTAAAATTGCATTTTAGTGACACTTTTTGGACGATATCAAATTTGTCTCAAATTAGGCAGTCTGATCAGAAAACGTTGTTTTAGCGACACTTTTGGGACGAGCTCGGAATTGCCTCAAATTTGGCAGTCTGACATGAAATGGAGTTTTCGCGACATTGTTGGGGAGTGGGTCAAACTTGTCAGCCTAACTGGAAATGACATTTTCACAACACGTTTAGGATGAGCATGGAATTGCTTGAAATTTAGCAGTCTGCTCAAAAATGACATTTTTACGATACTTTTGGGACCAGATCGGACTTGTCTAAAATTATACAATCTGACCAGAAATGACATTTTGGCGAAATTTTGGGACGAGCTCGGTGTTTCAACAAATTTGGCAGTCTGATCGCCAACGGTGTTTTTGCGATACTTTTACGACGAGCTTGGAAATGTCTTAAACTTGGTAGTCTAATCTAAAACTACATTTTAGCGACACTTTTGGGACGATGTCGAAATTGTCTCAAATTTGGCAATCTGATTAAAATCTACATTTTCGCGACAAGTTTGGGACGAGCTCGGAATTTTCTCAAATTTCATAGGTTGAATTTTAGCGACACATTTAGGACGAGATCAGAATTGTCTCAACTTTTTCATGTCATGTTTGGGACAAGCTTGGAAATTTTCATAATTTTTGCAGTCTGATAAAAAACTGCATTTTTGCGACACGTTTTGGATGAGCTCTGAATTGTCTCAAATGTCGCAGTCTGATCAGAAATGGCATTCTTGCGACACTTTTCGGACTTGCTCAGAATAGTCTCAAATTTGGGAGTCTGATCAGAAACGCCGTTTTAGCAACACTTCTCGATCGACCTCGAAATTGCGTCGAAATTGGTGGTTTGATTTGAAACAGCGTTTTAGCGACACTTTTGGGATGGGCTCAAAATCATCACAAATTTGGCGGTCCCTTTGGAAAAGGCATTTTTTCTGACACTTTTGTGACGAGCACGGAATTGTCTCAAACTGGCGGTCTGATAAGAAATGGGATTTCAATGACACTTTTCAGACGAGATCGAAATCGCCCAAATTTGGCAGTCTAATTGGAAACGTCATTTTCATGACACTTTTGTGCCAGCTCAAAATTGTCTCAAATTTGGTTGTCTGATCAGAAATGACATTTTAGCGGCAATTTTTGGCCGAGTTCGGAATGGTCTTAAATATGACGGTGTGAGCGGAAACGTCATTTTTGAGACATTTATGGGATGAGTTGTGAATTGTCCCAAATTTGGCCGTCTAATCGGAAACGGCGTTTTGGCAACACTTTTATGACGACCTAAGAATTTTCTCTAGTTTGGCTGGCTGATCGGAAACGGCATTTTGCCGAGTCTTTTGGGATGAGCTCGAATTGTCTCAAACTTGGCAGTCTGATCAGAAATAGCATTTTGCCGACCCTTTTGGAAACAGTCTTGGCTGGCCGATCAGAAACAGCATGTTGCCGACACTTTTGGAACAAGCTTAGAATTGTCTCGAATTTGGCAGTTTGATTTGAAACGACATTTTGGCGACACGTTTGGGAGGAACTCAAAATTGTCTCAAATTAGGCAGTCTGATCGGAAAATGTTGTTTTAGCGACACTTTTGGGACGAGCTGGAAATTGCGTCAAATTTGGCAGTCTGACTTGAAATGGAGTTTTCGCGACATTGTTGGGGACTAGCTCAAAATTGTCAGCCTAACAGGAAATGACATTTTCAGAACATGTTTGGGATGAGCATGGAATTGTTTGAAATTTGGCAGTCTGCTTAGAAATGACATTTTCGCGATACTTCTGGGACCAGATCGGAATTGTCTTAAATTTTACAATCTGACCAGAAACGGCATTTTGGCGACATTTTAGGACAAGCTCGGAGTTTGAACAATTTTGGCAGGCTGATCGCCAACGGTGTTTTTGCGATACTTTTACGACGAGCTTGGAAATGTCATAAACTTGGCAGTCTAATCTAAAACTGCATTTTAGCGACACTTCTGGTACGATATCGGAATTGTCTCAAATTTGGCTGTCTGATTAGAAACTACATTTTCGCGACAAGTTTGGGACGAGCTCGAAATTTTTTCAAATTTGGCAGGTTGAATTTTAGCGACACATTTAGGACGAGATCAGAATTGTCTCAAATTTTTCATGTCATGTTTGGGGCAAGCTCGGAAATTTTCATAATTTTTGCAGTCTGATCAAAAATTGCATTTTTGCGACACGTTTTGGACGAGCTCTGAATTGTCTCAAATGTCGCAGTCTGATCAGAAACGGCATTCTTGCGACACATTTGGGACTTGCTCGGAATAGTCTCAAATTTGGGAGTCTGATCAGAAACGCCATTTTAGCAACACTTGGTCGACTGCGAAATTGCGTCAAAATTGGCAGTTTGATTTGAAATAGCTTTTTAGCGATACTTTTGTGATGGGCTCAAAATTGTCTGAAATTTGGCCGTCTCATTGGAAAAGGCATTTTTGGCGACACTTTTAGGACGAGCACGGAATTGTCTCAAACTGGCGGTCCGATCAGAAACTGCATTTCAGCGACACTTTTCAGACGAGATCAAAATTGTCTCAAATTTGGCAGTCTAATTGGAAACGTCATTTTCGTGACACTTTTGTGACTAGCTCAAAGTTGTCACAAATTTGGTTGTCTGCTCAAAAATGACATTTTAGTGGCAATTTTTGGACGAGTTCGTAATTGTCTGAAATCTGACGGTGTGAGCGGAAACGTCGTTTTTGAGACATTTATGGGACGTGTTGTGAATTGTCTTAAATGTGGCCGTCTAATCGGAAACATTATTTTGGCAACACTTTTAGGACGTGCTTAGAATTTTCTCTAGTTTGGCTGGCTGATCGAAAATGGCATTTCGCCAATTCTTTTGGGACGAGCTCGAATTGTCTCAAAATTGGCAGTGTGATCATAAATAGCATTTTGCCGACCCTTTTGGAAACAACATGGGCTGGCTTATCAGAAACAGCATGTTACCGACCCTTTTGGAACAAGCTTAGAATTGTCTCAAATTTGGCAGTTTGAATTGAAACGACATTTTGGCGACACGTTTGACAGGAACTCGAAATTGTCTCAAATTAGGCAGCCTGATCGGAAAACGTTGTTTTAGTGACACTTTTGGCACGAGCTCGGAATTGCCTCAAAGTTGGCAGACTGACATGAAATGGAGTTTTTGCGACATTGTTGGGGACCAGCTCAAAATTGTCAGCCTAACTGGAAATGACATTTTCACAACATGTTTGGGATGAGCATGGAATTGTTGAAATTTGGCAGTCTGCTCAGAAATGACATTTTCGCAATACTTTTGGGTCTAGATCGAAATTGTCTAAAATTTTACAATATGACCAGAAATGGCGTTTTGGCGGCAATTTCGAACGAGCTCGGAGTTTCAACAAATTTGGCAGTCTGATCGCCAACGGTGTTTTTACGATACTTTTACGACGAGCTTGGACACATCTTGAACTTGGCAATCTAATCTAAAACTTCATTTTAGCGACACTTTAGGGACGATATCGAAATTGTCTCAAATTTGGCAGTCCGATTAAAAATTACATTTTCGCGACAAGTTTGGTGCGAGCTCGGAATTTTCTCAAATTTGGCAGGTTGAATTTTAGCGACACTTTTAGGACGAGATCGGAATTGTCTCAAATTTTACGTGTCATGTTTGGGACAAGCTCGGAAATTTTCATAATTTTTGTAGTATGATAAAAAAACTGCATTTTTGCGACACGTTTTGGACGAGCTCTGAATTGTCTCAAATTTCGCAGTCTAATGAGAAATGGCATTCCGGCGTCATTTTTGGTACTTGCTCGGAAGAGTCTCAAATTTGGGAGTTTGATCAGAAATGACATTTTAGCAACACTTCCCGATCGACCTGGAAATTGCTTCAAAATTGGCGGTTTGATTTGAAACAGCGTTTTAGCGACACTTTTGGGATGGGCTCAAAATTGTCTCAAATTTGGCGGTCAAATTGCAAAAGGCATTTTTGGCGACACTTTTGGAACGAGCACGGAATTGTGTCAAACTGGCGGTCTTATCAAAAATGGCATTTCAGTGACACTTTTCAGACGATATCGAAATTCTCTCAAATTTGGCAGTCTAATTGGAAACGTCATTTTAGTGACGCTTTTGTGACCAGCTCAAAATTGTCTCAAATTTGGTTGTCTGATCAGAAATGACATTTTAGCGGAAAAGTTCAGACGTGTTCGGAATTGTTTTAAATTTGACGGTGTGAGCGGAAACGTCGTTTTGGAGGCATTTATGGGACGAGTTGTGAATTGTCTCAAATTTGGCCGTCTAATCGGAAACTGCGTTTTGGCAACACTTTTAGGACAAGCTCAGAATTTTCTCTAGTTTGGCTGGCAGATTGGAAACGGCATTTTGCCGACTCTTTTGGGACGAGCTCGAATTGTCTCAAACTTGGCAGTCTGATCAGAAATAGCGTTTTGCCGACCCTTTTGGAAACAGCATTGGCTGGCTGATCAGAAACAGCATGTTGTCGACCCTTTTGGAACAAGCTTAGAATTGTCTCAAAATTGGTAGTTTGATTTGAACGGACATTTCAGCGACACGTTTGGGTGGAACTCGAAATTGTCTCAAATTAGCCAGTCTGATCGGAAAACGTTGTTTTAGCGACACTTTAGGGACGAGCTCGGAATTGCCTCAAATTTGGCAGGCTGACATGAAATGGAGTTTTCACGACATTATTGGGGACCAGCTAAAAATTGTCAGCCGAACTGGAAATGACATTTTCACAACACGTTAGCGATGAGCATGGAATTGTTTGAAATTTGGCTATCTGCTCAGAAGTGAAATTTTCGCGATACTTTTGGGACCAGATCGGAATTTTCTAAAATTTTACAATCTGACTAGAAACGGCATTTTGGCGACATTTTGGGGCGACCTCGGAGTTTCAACAAATTTGGCAGTCTGATCGCCAACGCTGTTTTTACGATACTTTTACGACGAGCTTGGAAATATGAAAAACTTGGCAGTCTAATCAAAAACTGCTTTTTAGCGACACTTTTGGGACGATATCGGAATTGTCTCAAATTTGGCAGTCTGATTGAAAACTACATTTTCGCGACAAGTTTGGGACGAGCTCGGAATTTTATCAAATTTGGAAGGTTGAAATTTAGCGACACTTTTAGGGCGAGATCGGACTTGTCTCAAATTTTTAGTGTCATGTGTGGGACAAGCTCGAAAATTTTCATAATTTTTGCAGTCTGATCAAAAACTGCATTTTTGCGACACGTTTTGGACGAGCTCTGAATTGTCTCAAATATCGCAGTCTGATCAGAATTGGCATTCCTGCGACGCTTTTGGGACTTGCTCGGACTAATCTCAAATTTGGGAATCTGATTAGAAACGGCATTTTAGCAACACTTCTCGATCGACCTCGAAATTATGTCAAAATTGGCAGTTTGATTTGAAACAGCGTTTTAGCGACACTTTTGGGATGGGCTCAAAATTGCCTCAAATTTGGCGGTCTCATTGGAAAAGGCATTTTTGGCAACACTTTTGGGACGAGCACGGAATTGCCTCAAACTGGCGGTCTTATCAGAAATGGCATTTCAGCGACACTTTTCAGACGAGATCGAAATTGTCTCAAATTTGGCAGTCTAATTGGAAACGTCATTTCATGACACTTTGGTGACCAGCTCAAAATTGTCTCAAATTTGGTTGTCTGATCAGAAATGACATTTTAGCGGCAATTTTTAGACGAGTTCGGAATTGTCTTAAATCTGACGGTTTGAGCAGAAATGTCGTTTTGTAGACATTTATGGGACGAGTTGTGAATTGTCTCAAATTTGGCCGTCTAATCGGAAACAGCGTTTTGGCAACACTTTTAGGACGAGCTCAGAATTTTCTCTAGTTTGGCTGGCTGATTGGAAACGGCATTTTTCCGACTCTCTTGGAACGAGCTCGAATTGTCTCAAAATTGGCAGTCTGATCAAAAATAGCATTTTGCCGACCCTTTTGGAAACAAAGATTGGTCATCGATCGAAAACAAGATGTCAACCTTTTGGAACAAGCCTAGAATTGTCTCAAATTTGGCAGTTTGATTTGAAACGACATTTTGGCGACACGTTTGGGAGGAACTTGAAATTCACTCAAATTAGGCAGTCTGATCGGAAAATGTTGTTTTAGCGACACTTTTGGGACGAGCTCAGAATTACCCCAAATTTGGCAGTCTGACATGAAATGGAATTTTCGCGATATTGTTGGGGACCAGCTCAAAATTGTCAGCCTAATTGGAAATGACATTTTCAAAACACGTTTGGGATGAGCATGGAAATGTTTGAAATTTGGCAGTCTGACCAGATCGGAATTGTCTAAAATTTTACAATCTGACCAGAAACGGCATTTTGGCGACATTTTCAGACGGGCTCGGAGTTTCAACAAATTTGGCCGTCTGATCGCCAACAGTGTTTTTGCGATACTTTTACGACGAGCTTGGAAACGTCTTGAACTTGGTAGTCTAATCTAAAACTTCATTTTAGCGACACTTTTGGGACGATATCAGAATTGTCTCAAATTTGGCTGTCTGATTGAAAATTACATTTTCGCGACAAGTTTGGGACGAGCTCGGAATTTTCTCAAATTTATCAGGTTGAATTTTAGCGACACGTTTAGGACGAGATCGGAATTGTCTCAAATTTTTCGTGTCATGTTTGGGACAAGCTCCAAAATTTTCATAATTTTTGCAGACTGATCAAAAACTGCATTTTTGCGATACGTTTTGGACGAGCTCTGAATTGTCTCAAATTTCGCAGTCTGATCAGAGTTGGCATTCTGGCGACGCTTTTGTGACTTGCTCGGAGTAGTCTCAAATTTGGGAGTCTAATCAGAAACGGCATTTTAGCAACACTTCTCGATCGACCTCGAAATTGTGTCAAAATTGGCAGTATCGATTTGAAACAGCGTTTTAGCGACACTTTTCGGATGGGCTCAAAATTGTCTCAAATTTGGCGGTCTCATTGGAAAAGGCCTTTTTTGCGACACTTTTGGGACAAGCACGGAATTGTCTCAAACTGGCGGTCTTATCAGAAATGGCATTTCAGCGACACTTTTAAAACGAGGTCGAAATTGTCTCAAATCTGGCAGTCTGATTGGAAACGTCATTTTCGTGACACTTTGGTGACCAGCTCAAAATTGTCTCAAACTTGGTTGTCTGGTCAGAAATGACATTTTAGCGGCAATTTTTGGACGAGTTCGGAATTGTCTTAAATCTGACGGTGTGAGCGAAAACGTCGTTTTGTAGGCATTTGTGGGACGAGTTGTGAATTGTCCCAAATTTGGCCGTCTAATCGGAAACAGCGTTTTGGCAACACTTTTAGGACGAGCTCAGAATTTTCTAGTTTGGTCATCGATTGAAACGGCATTTTTCCGACTCTCTTGGAACGAGCTCGAATTGTCTCAAAATTGGCAGTCTGATCAAAAATAGCATTTTGCCGACCCTTTTGGAAACAAAGATTGGTTATCGATCGTAAACAAAGATGTTGTCAACCCTTTTGGAACAAGCCTAGAATTGTCTCAAATTTGGCAGTTTGATTTGAAACGACATTTTGGCGACACGTTTGGGAGGAACTTGAAATTCACTCAAATTAGGCAGTCTGATCGGAAAATGTTGTTTTAGTGACACTTTTGGGACAAGCTTGGAATTGCCTGAAATTTGGCAGTCTGACATGAAATCGAGTTTTCGCGACATTGTTAGGGACCAGCTCAAAATTGTCTACCTAACTGGAAATGACATTTTCACAACACGTTTGCGATGAGCATGGAATTGTTTGAAATTTGGCAGTCTGCTCAGAAATGACATTTTCGCGATACTTTTGGGACCAGATCGGAATTGTCTAAAATTTTACAATCGGACAAGCAACGTCATTTTGGCGACAATTTGGGACGAGCTCGGAGTTTCAACAAATTTGGCAGTCTGATCGCCAACGGTGTTTTTGTGATACTTTTACGACGAGCTTGGAAATGTCTTAAACTTGGAAGTCTAATCTAAAACTGCATTTTAGCGACACTTTTTGGACGATATCGGAATTGTCTTCAATTTGGCAGTCTGATTAAAAACTACATTTTCGCGACAAGTTTGGGACGAGCTCGGAATTTTCTCAAATTTGGCAGGTTGAATTGTAGCAACACTTTTAGGACGAGATCGGAATTGTCTCAAATTTTTCGTGTCATGTTTGGGACCAGCTCGGAAATTTTCTTAATTTTTGCAGTCTCATCAAAAACTTTATTTTTGCGACACGTTTTGGACGAGCTCTGAATTGTCTCAAATTTCGCCGTCTGATGAGAAATGGCATTCTAGCGACACTTTTGGGACTTGCTCGGAATAGTCTCAAACTTGGGAGTTTGTTCAGAAACGTCATTTTAGCAACACTTCTCAATCGGCCTCGAAATTGCGTCAAAATTGGCGATTTGATTTGAAACAGCGTTTTAGCGACACTTTTGGGATGGGCTCAAAATTGTCTCAAATTTGAAGGCCTGATTGGAAAAGGAATTTTTGGCGACACTTTCGGGACAAGCACAGAATTGTCTCATACTGGCGGTCTGATAAGAAATGGCATTTCAGCGACACTTTTCAAACGAGATCGAAATTGTCTCAAATTTGGCAGTCTAATTGGAAACGTCATTTCCGTGACACTTTTGTGACTAGCTTAAAATTGCCTCAAATTTTGTTGTCTGGTCAAAAATGACATTTTAGCGGCAATTTTTCGACGAGTTCGGAATTGTCTTAAATCTGACGGTGTGAGCGGAAACGTCGTTTTGGAGACATTTATGGGACGAGTTCTGAATTGTCTTAAATTTGGCCGTCTAATCGGGAACATTGTTTTGGCGACACTTTTAGGACAAGTTCAAAATTTTCTCTAGTTTGGCTCGCTGATTGGAAACGGCATTTTGCTGACTCTTTTGGGACGAGCTCGAATTGTCTCAAATTTGGGAGTCTGATCAGAAATAGCATTTTGCCAACCCTTTTGGAAACATCATTGGATGGCCGATCAGAAACAACATGTTGTCGACCCTTTTGGAATAAGCTTAGAATTGTCTCAAATTTGGCAATTGGATTTGAAACGACATTTTGGTGACACGTTTGGGAGGAACTCGAAATTGTCCCAAATTAGGCAGTCTGATCGGAAAACGTTGTTTTAGCGACACTTTTGGGACGAGCTCGGAATTGCCTCAAATTTTGCAGACTAACATCAAATGGAGTTTTCGCGACATTGTTGGGGACCAGTTCAAAATTGTCAGCCTAACTAGAAATGACATTTTCACAACACGTTTGGGATGAGCATGGAATTGTTCGAAATTTGGCAGTCTGCTTAGAAGTGACATTTTCGCGATACTTTTTGGACCAGATCGGAATTGTCTAAAATTTTACAATCTGACCAGAAACAGCATTTTGGCGACATTTTGGGCTGAGCTCGGAGTTTCAACAAATTTGGCAGTCTGATCGCCAACGGTGTTTTTGCGATACTTTTATGACGAGCTTGGAAACGTTTTGAACTTGGTAGTCTAATAAAAAACTGCATTTTAGCGACACATTTGGGACCATATCGGAATTGTCTTCAATTTGGCAGTCTGATTTAAAACTACATTTTCGCGACAAGTTTGGGGCGAGCTCGGAATTTTCTCAAATTTGGCAGGTTGAATTTTAGCGACACTTTTAGGATGAGAACAGAATTGTCTCAAATTTTACGTGTCATGTTTGGGACAAGCTCGGAAATTTTCATAATTTTTGCAATCTGATAAAAAACTGCATTTTTGCGACACGTTTTGGACGAGCTCTGAATTGTCTCAAATTTCGCAGTCTTATGAGAAATGGTATTCTGGCGACACTTTTGTGACTTCCTCGGAATAGTCTCAAATTTGGGAGTCTGATCAGAATCAGCATTTTAGCAACACTTCTCGATCGACCTCGAAATTGCGTCAAAATTGGCGGTTTGATTTGAAACAGCGTTTTAGCGGCACTTTTGGGATAGGCTCAAAATTGTCTCAAATTTGGCAGTCTCATTGGAAAAGGCATTTTTGGCGACACTTTTGGCACGAACACGGAATTGTCTCAAACGGGCGGTTTGATAAGAAATGGCATTTCAGCGACACTTTTCAGACGAGATCGAAATTGTCTCAAATTTGGCAGTCTAATTGGAAACGTCATTTTCGTCACACTTTTGTGACCAGCGCAAAATTGTCTCAACTTTGGTTGTCTGATCAGAAATGACATTTTAGCGGCAATTTTCGGACGAGTTCGTAATTGTCTTAAATCTGACGATGTGAGCGGAAACGTCGTTTTGGAGAAATTTATGGGACGAGTGGTGAATTGTCTTAAATTTGGCCGTCTAATCAGAAACATTGTTTTGGCAACACTTTTAGGACATGCTCAGAATTTTCTCTAGTTTGGCTGGCTGATCGGAATCGGCATTTTGCCAACACTTTTGGGACGAGCTCGAATTGTCTCAAAATTGGCAGTTTGATCAGAAATAGCATTTTGCCGACCCTTTTGGAAACAGCATTGGCTAGCCGATCAGAAACAGCATGTTGCCGACCCTTTTGGAACAAGCTTAGAATTGTCTCAAATTTGGCAGTTTGATTTGAAACGACATTTTGGCGATACATTTGGGAGGAACTCGAAATTGTCTAAAATTAGGCAGTCTGATCGGAAAACATTGTTTTAGCGACACTTTTGGGACGAGCTCGGAATTGCCTCAAATTTGGCATAGTGACATGAAATGGAGTTTTCGCGACATTGTTGGGGACCAGCTCAAAATTGTCAGCCTAACTGGAACTGACATTTTCTCAATACGTTTGGGATGAGCATGGAATTGTTTGAATTTTCGCAGTCTGCTTAGAAATGACATTTTCGAGATACTTTTGGGACCAGATCGGAATTGTCTAAAATTTTACAATCTGACCAGAAATGGCATTTTTGCGACATTTTGGGACGAGCTCGGAGTTTCAACAAATTTGGCAGTCTGATCGCCAACGGTGTTTTTGCGATACTTTTACGGCGAGCTTGGAAACGTCTTGAACTTGGCAGCCTAATCTAAAACTTCATTTTAGCGACACTTGGGGGACAATATCGGAATTGTCTGAAATTTGGCAGTCTGATTAAAAATTACATTTTCGCGACATGTTTGGGACGAGCTCGGAATTTTCTCAAATTTGGCAGGTTGAATTTTGGCGACACTTTTAGGATGAGATTGGAATTGTCTCAAATTTTTCGTGTCATCTTTGGGACAAGCTCGGAAATTTTCATAATTTTTGCAGTCTGATGAAAAACTGAATTTTTGCGACACGTTTTGGACAAGCTCTGAATTGTCTCAAATTTCGCAATCTGATGAGAAATGGCATCTTGGCGTCACTTTTGGTACTTGCTCGGAATAGTCTCAAATTTGGGAGTCTGATCAGAATCAGTATTTTAGCAACACTTCCCAATCAACCTCCAAATTGCGCCAAAATTGGCGGTTTGATTTGAAACAGCGTTTAGCGACACTTTTGGATGGGCTCAAAATTGTCTAAAATTTGGCGGTCTCATTGGAAAAGACATTTTTGGCGACACTTTTGGGACGAGCACGGAATTGTCTCAAACTGGCGGTCTAATAAAAAATGGCATTTCAGCGTCACTTTTCAAACGAGATCGAAACTGTCCCAAATTTGGCAGTCTATTTGGAAACGTCGTTTTTGTGACACCATGGTGACCAGCTCAAAATTGTCTCAAATTTGGTTGTCTGATCAGAAATGACATTTTAGCGGCAATTTTTGGACGAGTTCGGAATTGTCTTAAATCGAACGGTGTGAGCGAAAACGTCGTTTTGGAGACATTTATGGGACGAGTTGTGAATTCCTTAAATTTGGCCGTCTAATCGGAAACATTGTTTTGGCAACACTTTTAGGGCGTGCTCAGAATTTTCTCCAGTTTGGCTGGCTGATTGGAAACGGCATTTTGCCGACTCTTTTGGGACGAACTCGAATTGTCTCAAAATTGGCAGTCTGAATAGAAATAGCACTTTGCCGACCCTTTTCGAAACAAAGATTGGTCGTCGATCGTAAAACAAAGATGTTGCCAATCTTTTGGAAAAAGCTTAGAATTTTCTCAAATTTGGCAGTTCGATTTGAAACGACATTTTGGCGACACGTTTGAAAGGAACTCGAAATTGTCTCAAATTAGGAAGTCTTATCGGAAAACGTTGTTTTAGCGACACTTTTGGGGCGAGCTCGGAATTGCCTCAAATTTGGCAGACTGACATGAAATGGAGTTTTCGCGACATTGTTGCGGACCAGCTCAAAATTGCCAGCCTAACTGGAAATGACATTTTCACAACACGTTTCAGATGAGCATGGAATTGTTTGAAATTTCGCAGTCTGCTCAGAAATGACATTTTTGCAATACTTTTGGGACAAGATCGGAATTGTCTAAAATTTTACAATCTGACCAGAAACGGCATTTTTGCAACATTTTGGGACGGGCTCGGAGTTTCAATAAATTTGGCAGTCTGATCGCCAACGGTGTTTTTGCGATACTTTTACGACGAGCTTGGAAACGTCTTGAACTTGGCAGTCTCATCTAAAACTTCATTTTAGCGACACTTTTGGGACGATATTGGAATTGTCTCAAATTTGGCAGTCTGATTAAAAATTACATTTTCGCGACAAGTTTGGGATGAGGTCGGAATTTTCTCAAATTTGGCAGGTTAAATTTTAGCGACACTTTTAGGACGAGATCGGAATTGTCTCAAATTTTTCGTGTCATGTTTGGGAGAAGCTCAGAAATTTTCATAATTTTTGTAGTCTGATAAAAAACTGCATTTTTGCGACACGTTTTGGACGAGCTTTGAAATGTCACAAATTTCGCAGTCTAATGAGAAATGGCATTCTGGCGACACTGTAGGGGCTTGCTCGGAATAGTCTCAAATTTGGGAGTTTGATCAGAAACGGCATTTTAGCAACACTTCTCGATCGACCTCGAAATTGCATCAAATTTTGCGGTTTGATTTGAAATAGTGTTTTAGCGACACTTTTGGGATGGGCTCAAAATTGTCTCAAATTTGGCGGTCTCATTGGAAAAGGCATTTTTGGCGACACTTTTGGGACGAGCACGGAATTGTCTCAAACTGGCGGTCCGATCAGAAATGGCATTTCAGTGGCACTTTTCAGATGAGATCGAAATTGTCTCAAATTTGGCAGTCTCATTGGAAACGTCATTTTCGTGACACTTTTGTGACTAGCTCAAAATTGTCTCAAATTTGGTTGTCTGATCAGAAATGACATTTTAGCGGCAATTTTTGGACGAGTTCGGAATTGTCTTAAATCTGACGGTGTGAACGGAAACATCATTTTGGAGACATTTATGGGACGAGTTGTGAATTGTCCCAAATTTGGCCGTCTAATCGGAAACAGCGTTTTGGCAACACTTTTAGGATGAGCTAAGAATTTTCTCTAGTTTGGGTGGCTGATTGGAAACGGTATTTTGCCGACTCTTTTGGGACGAGCTCGAATTGTCTCAAAATTGGCAGTCTGATCAGAAATAGCATTTTGTCGACCCTTTGGGAAACAGCTTTGGCTGGCCGATCAGAAACAGCATGTTGCCAACCCTTTTGGAACAAGCTTAGAATTGTCTCAAATTTGGCAGTTTGATTTGAAACGATATTTTAGCGACACGTTTGGGAGGAACACGAAATTGTCTCAAATTGCGAACCAGCTCAAAATTGTCAGCCTAACTGGAAATGACATTTTCACAACACGTTTGGGATGAGCATGGAATTGTTTGAAATTTGGTAGTTTGCTCATAAATGACATTTTCGCGATACTTTTGGGACCAGAACGGAATTGGCTAAAATTTTATAATCTGACCAGAAATGACATTTTGGTGACATTTTGGGACGAGCTCGAAGTTTCAACAAATTTGGCAGTCTGATCGCCAACGGTGTTTTGGCGATACTTTTACGACGAGCTTGGAAACGCCTTGAACTTGGCAGTCTAATCTAAGACTTCATTTTAGCGACACTTTTGGGACGATATCGAAATTGTCTCAAATTTGGCAGTCTGATTAAAAATTACATTTTTGCGACAAATTTGGGACGAGCACGGAATTTTTCAAATTTGGCAGGTTGAATTTTAGCGACACTTTTAGTACGAGATCGGAATTGTCTCAAATTTTTCGTGTCATGTTTAGGACAAGCTCGGAAATTTTCATAATTTTTGTAGTTTGATCAAAAACTGCATTTTTGCGACATGTTTTGGGCGAGCTCTGTATTGTTTGAAATTTCGCAGTCCTATCAGAAATGGCATTCTGGCGACCCTTTTGGGACTTGCTCGGAATAGTCTCAAATTTGGGAGTCTAATCTGAAACGACATTTGAGCAACACTTCTCGATCAGACTCAAAATTGTGTTAAAATTGGCAGTTTGATTTGAAACAGCGTTCTAGCGACACTTTTGGGATGGGCTCAAAATTGTCTCAAATTTGGCGGTCAAATTTCAAAAGGCATTTTTGGCGACACTTTTGGGACGAGCTCGGAATTGTCTCAAACAGGCGGTCTGATCAGAAATGGCATTTCAGCGACACTTTTCAGACGAGATCGAAATTGTCTCAAATTTGGCAGTCTAATTGGAAACGTCATTTTCGTGACACTTTTGTGACCAGCTCAAAATTGTCTAAAATTTGGTTGTCTGATCAGAAATGACATTTTAGCGGCAATTTCTGAACGAGTTCGAAATTGTCTTAAATCTGACGGTGTGAGCGGAAACGTTGTTTTGTAGATATTTATGGGACGAGTTGTGAATTGTCTCAAATTTGGCCGTCTAATCGGAAATACCGTTTTGGCAACACTTTTAGGACGAGCTCAGAATTTTCTCTAGTTTGGACGGCTGATTGCAAATGGCATTTTGCCGACTCTTTTGGGACGAGCTCGAATTGTCTCAAAATTGGCAGTCTGATTTGAAATAGCATTTTGCCGACCCTTTTGGAAACAACATTGGCTGGCTGATCAGAAACAACATGTTGCCGACCCTTTTGGAACAAGCATAGAATTGTCTCAAATTTGGCAGTTTGATTTGAAACGACATTTTGGCGACACGTTTAGGAGGAACTCGAAATTGTCTCAAATTAGGCAGTCTCATCAGAAAATGTTGTTTTAGCGACACTTTTGGGACGAGCTCGGAATTGCCTCAAATTTGGCAGTCTTACATGAAATGGAGTTTTCTCGACATTGTTGGGAACCAGCTCAAAATTGTCAGCATAACTGGAAATGACATTTTCACAACACGTTTGGGATGAGCATGGAATTATTTGAAATTTGGCATTTTGCTCAGAAATGACATTTTCGCGATACTTTTGGGACCCGATCGTAATTGTCTAAAATTTTACAGTCGGACCAGAAACGACATTTTGGCGACAATTTGGGACGAGCTCGTAGTTTCAACAAATTTGGCAGTCTGATCGCCACCGGTGTTTTTGCGATACTTTTACGACGAGCTTGGAAATGTCTTAAACTTGGAAGTCTAATCTAAAACTTCATTTCAGCGACACTTTTGGGACGATATCGTAATTGTCTTAAATTTGACAGTCTGATTAAAAACTACATTTTCGCGACAAGTTTGGAACGAGCTCGGAATTTTCTCAAATTTGGCAGGTTGAATTTTAGCGACACTTTTAGGACGAGATCGGAATTCTCTCAAATTTTTCGTGTCATGTTTAGGACAAGCTCTGAAATTTTCATAATTTTTGCACTTTGATCAAAAACTGCATTTTTGCGACATGTTTTGGACGAGCTCTGAATTGTCTCAAATTTCGAAGTCTGATCAGAAATGGCATTCTAGCAACACTTCTCGATCGACCTCGAAATTGTGTGAAAATTGACAATTTGATTTGAAACAGCTTTTTAGCGACACTTTTGGGATGGGCTCAAAATATTCCCAAATTTGGCGGTCTCATTGGAAAAGGCATTTTTGGCGACACTTTTGGGGCGAGTACGGAATTGTCTCAAACTGGCGGTCTGATCAGAAATTGCAATTCAGCGACACTTTTTAGGCGAGATCGAAATTGTCTCAAATTTTGCAGTCTGATTGGAAACGTAATTTTCGTGACACTTTTGTGACCAGCTCAAAATTGTCTCAAATTTGGTTGTCTGATCAGAAATGACATTTTAGCGGCAATTTTTGGACGAGTTCGGAATTGTCTTAAATCTGACGGTGTGAGCGAAAACGCCGTTTTGGAGACATTTATGGGACGAGTTGTGAATTGTCCCAAATTTGGACGTCGAATTGGATACAACGTTTTGGCAACACTTTTAGGACGAGCTCAGAATTTTCTCTTGTTTGGCTGGCTAATTGGAAACGGCATTTTGACGACTCTTTTGGGACGAGCTCGAATTGTCTCAAAATTGGCAGTCTGATAAGAAATAGCATTTTGCCGACCCTTTTGGAAACAGCATTGGCTGGCTTATCAGAAACAGCATGTTGCCGACCCTTTGGGAACAAGCTTAGAATTGTCTCAAATTTGGCAGTTTGATTTGAAATGACATTTTGGCGACACGTTTGGGAGGAACTCGAAATTGTCTCAAATTAGGCAGTCTGATCGAAAAACGTTGTTTTAGCAACACTTTCGGGGCGAGCTCGGAATTACCTCAAAATTTGGCAGTTTGACATGAAATGGAGTTTTCGCAATATTGTTGGGGACCAGCTGAAAATTGACAGCCTAACTGGAAATGACAAATTCAAAACACGTTTGGGATGAGCATAGAATTATTTGAAATTTGGCTGTCTGCTTAGAAATGACATTTTCGCGATACTTTTGGGACCAGATCGGAATTGTCTAAAATTTCACAATCTGACTAGAAACGACATTTTGGCGACATTTTGAGACAAGCTCGGAGTTTCAACAAATTTTGGCAGTCTGATCGCCAACGGTGTTTTTGCGATACTTTTACGATGAGCTTGAAAATATCTAAAACTTGGCAGTCTAATCTAAAACTTCATTTTAGCGACACTTTTGGGATGATATCGGAATTGTCTCAAATTTGGCAGTCTGATTAAAAATTACATTTTCGCAACAAGTTTGGGACGAGCTCAGAATTTTCTCGAATTTGGCAGGTTGAATTTTAGTGACACTTTTAGGATGAGATCGGAATTGTCTCGAATTTTTCGTGTCATGTTTACGACAAGCTCGGAAATTTTCATAATTTTTGCACTTTGATAAAAAAACTGCATTTTTGCGACACGTTTTGGACGAGCTCTGAATTGTCTCAATTTTCGAAGTCTGATAAGAAATGGCATTCTAGCAACACTTCTCGATCGACCTCGAAATTGTGTGAAAATTGACAGTTTGATTTGAAACAGTGTTTTAGCGACAGTTTTGGGATGGGCCCAAAATTGTCTCAAATTATGCGGTCTCATTGGAAAAGGCATTCTTGGCGACACTTTTGGGACGAGCACAGAATTGTGTCAAACTGGTGATCTGATCGGAAATGGCATTTCAGGGACACTTTTCAAACGAGTTCGAAATTGTCTCAAATTTTGCAGTCTAATTGGAAACGTCATTTTCGTTACACTTTTTGTGACCAACTCAAAAATGTCTCAAATTTGGTTGTCCGATCAGAAATGACATTTTAGCGGCAATTTTAGGACGAGTTCGGAATTTTCTTTAGATTTGACGGTGTGAGCGGAAACGTCGTTTTGTAGATATTTATGGGACAAGTTGTGAATTGTCTCAAATTTGGCCGTCTAATCGGAAACAGCGTTTTGGCAACACTTTTAGGACGAGCTCAGAATTTTCTCTAGTTTGGCTAGCTGATTGGAAACGACATTTTGCCAACTCTTTTGGGACGAGCTCGAATTGTCTCAAAATTGGTAGTCTGATCAGAAATAGCATTTATCCGACTCTTTTGGAAACAGCACTGGCTGGCTTATCAGAAACAGCATGTTGCCGACCCTTTGGGAACAAACTTAGAGTTGTCTCAAATTTGGCAGTTTGATTTGAAACGACATTTTGGCGACACGTTTAGGAGGAACTCAAAATTGTCTCAAATTAGGCAGTCTGATCGGAAAACGTTGTTTTAGCAACACTTTTGGGACGAGCTCGGAATTACCTCAAATTTGGCAGTCTCACATGAAATGGAGTTTTCACGACATTGTTGGGGACCAGCTCAACATTCTCAGCCTAACTCGAAATGACATTTTCAAAACACGTTTGGGATGAGCATGGAATTGTTTGAAATTTGGTAGTCTGCTCAGAAATGACATTTTCGCGATACTTTTGGGACCAGATCAGAATTGTCTAAAATTTTACAATCTCACCAGAAACGGCATTTTGGCGACAATTTGCGACGAGCACGGAGTTTCAATAAATTTGGCAGTCTGATCACCAACGGTGTTTTTGCGATACTTTTACGACGAGCTTGGAAACATCTAACACTTGGCAGTCTAATAAAAAACTGCATTTTAGCAGCACTTTTGGGACGATATCGGAATTGTCTCAAATTTGGTAGTCTGATTGAAAACTAAATTTTCGCGACAAGTTTGGGACGAGCTCGGAATTTTCTCAAATTTAGCAGGTTGAATTTTAGCGACACTTTTAGGACGAGATCGGAATTGTCTCAAATTTTTCGTGTCATGTCTGGGACAAGCTCGAAAATTTTCATAATTTTTTCAGACTGATCAAAAACTGCATTTTTGCAACACGTTTTGGACGAGCTCTGAATTGTCTCAAATTTCGCAGTCTGATCAGAATTGGCATTCCAGCGACGCTTTTGGGACTTGTTCAGAATAGTCTCAAATTTGGGAATCTGATCAGAAACGGCATTTTAGCAACACTTCTCGATCGGCCTCGAAATTGTGTCCAAATTGGCAGTATTGATTTGAAACACCGTTTTAGCGACACTTTAGGGATGGGCTCAAAATTGTCTCAAATTTGGCGGTCTCATTGGGAAAGGCATTTTCGGCGACACTTTTGGGACGAGCACGGAATTGTCTCAAACTGGCGGTCTTATCATAAATGGCATTTCAGCGACACTTTTCAAACGAGATCGAAATTGTCTCAAATTTGGCAGTCTTATTGGAAACGTCATTTTCGTGACACTTTGGTGACCAGCTCAAAATTGTCTCAGATTTGGTTGTCTGATCAAAAATGACATTTTAGCGGCAATTTTTGGACTCGTTCAGAATTGTCTTAAATCTGGCGGTGTGAGCAAAAACGTCATTTTGTAGACATTTGTGGGACGAGTTACGAATTGTCTCAAATTTGGCAGTCTAACCGGAAACAGCGTTTTGGCAACACTTTTAGGACGAGCTCAGAATTTTCTCTAGTTTGGCTGGCTGATTGGAAATGACATTTTGCCGACTCTTTTGGGACGAGCTCGAATTGTCTAAAAATTGGCAGTCTAATCAGAAATAGCATTTTGCCGACCCTTTTGGAAACAACATTGGCTGGCTTATCAGAAATAGCATGTTGCCGACCCTTTGGGAACAAGCTTAGAACTGTCCCAAATTTGGCAGTTTGATTTGAAGCGACATTTTGGCGACACGTTTGGGAGGAACTCGAAATTGTCACAAATTAGGCAGTCTGATCGGAAAACGTTGTTTTAGCGATACTTTTGGGATGAGCTCAGAATTGCCTCAAATTTGGCAGTCTGATATGAAATGGAGTTTTCGCGACATTATTGAGGACCAGCTGAAAATTGTCAGCCTAACTGGAAATGACATTTTCACAACACGTTTGGGATGAGCATGGAATTGTTTGAAATTTGGCAATCTGCTCAGAAATGACATTTTCGCGATACTTTTGGGACTAGATCGGACTTGTCTAAACTTTTACAATCGGACCAGAAACAGCATTTTGGCGACAATTTGGGATGAGCTCGGATTTCAACAAATTTGGCAGTCTGATCGCCAACGGTGTTTTTGCGATACTTTTATGACGAGCTTGGAAATGTCTTAAACCTGGAAGCCTAATCTAAAGCTGCATTTTAGCGACACTTTTGGGACGATATCGGAATTGTCTTCAATTTGGCAGTCTGATTAAAAACTACATTTTCACAACAAGTTTTGGACGGGCTCGGAATTTTCTCAAATTTGGCAAGTTTAATATAAGCGACACTTTTAGGACGAGATCGGAATTGTCTCAAAATTTTCGTGTCATGTTTGGGACAAGGTCGAAAATTTTCATAATTTTTGCAGTTTGATCAAAAACTGCATTTTTGCGGCACGTTTTGGACGAGCTCTGAATTGTCTCAAATTTCGCAGTCTGATCAGAAATGTCATTCTGGCACTTTTGGGACTTGTCGGAATAGTATCAAATTTGGGAGTCTGATTAGAAATGGCATTTTAGAAATACTTCTCGATCGACCTCGAAATTGCGTCAAAATTGGCGGTTTGATTTGAAACAGTGTTTTAGCGACACTTTTGGGATGGGCTCAAAATTGTTTCAAATTTGGCGGTCCCATTGGAAAAGGCATTCTTGGCGACACTTTTGGGACGAGCACAGAATTGTCTCAAACTGGCGGTCTTATCAGAAATGGCATTTCAGCGACACTTTTCAAACGAGATCGAAATTGTCTCAAATTTGGCAGTCTGATTGGAAACGTCATTTTCGTGACACTTTGGTGACCTGCTCAAAATTGTCTCAAATTTGGTTGTCTGATCAGAAATGACATTTTAGCGGCAATTTTTGGACGAGTTCGGAATTGTCTTAAATCTGACAGTGTGAGCGGAAACGTTGTTTTGTAGATATTTATGGGACGAGTTGTGAATTGTCTCAAATTTGGCCGTCTAATCGGAAATAGCGTTTTGGCAACACTTTTAGGACGAGCTCAGAATTTTCTCTAGTTTGGCTGGCTGATTGGAAACGGCATTTTGCCGACTCTTTTGGGATGAGCTCGAATTGTCTCAAAATTGGCGATCGTCGAAATAGCTTTTCCCACCCTTTGGAAACAAGATTATCGGCTTATCGAAACAAAGATGTTCGAGCCTTTGGGAACAAGCTTAGAATTGTCTCAAATTTGACAGTTTGATTTGAAACGACATTTTGGCGACACGTTTGGGTGGAACTCGAAATTGTCACAAATTAGGCAGTCTGATCGGAAAAATGTTGTTTTAGCGACACTTTTGGGATGAGCTCGGAATTGCCTCAAATTTGGCAGTCTGACATGAAATGGTGTTTTTGCGACATTGTTGCGGACCAGCTCAAAATTGTCAGCCTAACTGGAAATGACATTTCCACAACACGTTTGGGATGAGCATGGAATTGTTTGAAATTTGGCAGTCTGCTCAGAAATGACATTTTCGCAATACTTTTGGGACCAGATCGGAATTGTCTAAAATTTTACAATCGGACTAGAAGCAGCATTTTGGCGACAATTTGGGACGAGCTCGGATTTTCAACAAATTTGCCAGTCTGATCGCCAACGGTGTTTTTGCGATACTTTGACGACGAGCTTGGAAATGTCTTAAACTTGGAAGTCTAATCTAAAACTGCATTTTAGCGACACTTTTGGGACGATATCGGAATTGTCTTCAATTTGGCAGTGTGATTAAAAACTACATTTTCGCGACAAGTTTGGGACGAGCTCGGAATTTTCTCAAATTTGGCAGGTTCAATTTTAGTGACACTTTTAGGACGAGATCGGAATTGTCTCAAATTTTTCGTGTCATGTTTGGGACAAGCTCGAAAATTTTCATAATTTTTGCAGTTTGATCAAAAACTGCATTTTTGTGACACGTTTTGGACGAGCTCTGAATTGTCTCAAATTTCGCAGTCTGATCAGAAATGGCATTCTGGCGACAATTTTGGGAGTTGCTCGGAATAGTCTCAAATTTGGGAGTCTGATCAGAAATGGCATTTGAGCAACACTTCTTTATCAACCTCGAAATTGTGTTAAAATTGGCAGTTTGATTTGAAACAGCATTTTAGCGACACTTTTGGGATGTGCTCAAAATTGTCTCAAATTTGGCGGTCAAATTGCAAAAGGCATTTTTGGCGACACTTTTGGGACGAGCACGTAATTGTCTGAAACTGGCAGTCTGATTAGAAATGGCATTTCAGCGACACTTTTCAAACGAGATCGAAATTGTCTCAAATTTGGCAATCTAATTGGAAACGTCATTTTCGTGACACTTTTGTGACCAGCTCAAAATTGTCTCAAATTTGCTTGTCTGATCAGAAATGACATTTTAGCGGCAATTTTTGGACGAGTTCGGAATTGTCTTAAATCTGACGGTGTGAGCGGAAACGTTGTTTTGGGGACATTTATGGGACGAGTTATGAATTGACCCAAATTTCGCCGCCTAATCGGAAACAGTGTTTTGGCAACACTTTAAGGACGAGCTCAGAATTGTCTCTAGTTTGGCTGGCTGATTGGAAACGACATTTTGCCAACTCTTTTGGGACGAGCTCGAATTGTCTCAAAATTGGTAGTCTGATCAGAAATAGCAATTTGTCGACCCTTTTGGAAACAGCACTGGCTGGCTTGTCAGAAACAGCATGTTGCCGACCCTTTGGGAACAAGTTTAGAATTGTCTCAAATTTGGCAGTTTGATTTTAAACGACATTTTGGCGACACGTTTGGGAGGAACTCAAAATTGTCTCAAATTAGGCAATCAGCTCGGAAATTTTCACAATTTTTGCAGTTTGATCAAAAACTGCATTTTTGCAACACGTTTTGGACGAGCTCTGAATTGTCTCAAATGTCGCAGTCTGATTAGAAATGGCATTCTGGCGACACTTTTGGGACTTGCTCGGAATAATATCAAATTTGGGAGTCAGATCAAAAATGGCATTTTAGTAACACTTCTTGATCGACCTCAAAATTGCGTCAAAATTGGCGGTTTAATTTGAGACAGCGTTTTAGCGACACTTTTGGGATGGGTTCAAAATTGTCTCAAATTTGGCGGTCTCATTGGAAAAGGCATTTTTGGTGACACTTTTGGGACAAGCACGGAATTGTCTCAAACTGGCGGTCTGATAAGAAATGGTATTTCAGCGACACTTTTCAGACGAGATCGAAATTGTCTCAAATTTGGCAGTCTTGTTGAAAACGTCATTTTCGTGACACTTTTGTGACCAGCTCAAAATTGTCTCAAATTTTGTTGTTTGATAAGAAATGACATTTTAGCGACAATTTTTGGACGAGTTCGGAATTGTCTTAAATCTGACGGTGTGAGCGGAAACGTTGTTTTGGGGACATTTATGGGACGAGTTATGAATTGACCCAAATTTCGCTGCCTAATCGGAAACAGTGTTTTGGCAACACTTTAAGGACGAGCTCAGAATTTTCTCTTGTTTGGCTGGCTGATTGGAAACGACATTTTGCCGCCTCTTTTGGGACGAGCTCGAATTGTCTTAAAATTGGCAGGCTAATCAGAAATAGCATTTTGCCAGCATTGGCTGGGTTATCAGAAACAGCATGTTGCCGACCCTTTTGGAACAAGCTTAGAATTGTCTCAAATTTTGCAGCTTCATTTGAAACGACATTTTGGCGACACGTTTGGGAGGAACTCGAAATTGTCTCAAATTAGGCAGTCTGATCGGAAAACGTTGTTTCAGCGACACTTTTGGGACGAGCTCGGAATTGCCTCAAATTTGGCAGACTGACATGAAATGGAGTTTTCGCGACATTGTTGGGGACCAGCTCAAAATTGTCAGCCTAACTGGAAATGACATTTTCACAACACGTTTGGGATGAGCATGGAATTGTTTGAAATTTGGCTGTCTGCTCAGAAATGACATTTTTGCGATACTTTTGGGACCAGATCGGAATTGTCAAAAATTTTACAATCTAACCAGAAACGGCATGTTGGCGACATTTTGGGACGAGCTCGGAGTTTCAACAAATTTGGTTGTTTGATCGCCAACGGTGTTTTCGCGATACTTTTAGGACGAGCTTGGAAACGTCTTGAACTTGCCAGTATAATCTAAAACTTCATTTTAGCGACACTTTTGGGATGATATCGGAATTGTCTCAAATTTGGCAGTCTGATTAAAAATTACATTTTCGCGACAAGTTTGGGACGAGCTCGGAATTTTCTCAAATTGGGCAGGTTGATTTTTAGCGACACTTTTAGGACGAGATCGGAATTGTCTCAAAATTTTTGTGTCATGTTTGGGACAAGCTTGAAAATTTTCATAATTTTTGCAGTTTGATCAAAAACTGCATTTTTGCGACACGTTTTGGACGAGCTCTGAATTGTCTCAAATTTCGCAGTCTGATCAGAAATGGCATTCTGGCGACACTTTTGGGACTTGCTCGGAATAGTCTCAAATTTGGGAGTCTGATCAGAAACGGCATTTGGGCAACACTTATCGATAGACCTCAAAATTGTGTCAAAATTGGCAGTTTGATTTGAAACAGCGTTTTACCGTCACTTTTGGGATGGGCTCAAAATTGTCTCAAAATTGGCGGTCTCATTGGAAAAGGCATTTTTGGCGACAAATTTGGGACGAGCACGGAATTGTCTCAAACCGGCGGTCTGATCAGAAATGACATTTCAGCGACACTTTTCAGACGAGATCGAAATTGTCTCAAATTTGGCAGTCTAATTGGAAACGTCATTTTTGTGACACTTTTTTGACCAGCTCAAAATTGTCTCAAATTTGGTTGTCTGATCAGAAATGGCATTTTAGCGGCAATTTTTGGACGAGTTCGGAATTGTCTTAAATCTGACGGTGTGAGCGAAAACGTCGTTTTGGAGACATTTATGGGACGAGTTGTGAATTGTCTCAAATTTGGTCGTCTAATTGGAAACAGTGTTTTGGCAACACTTTTAGGATGAGCTCAGAATTTTCTCTAGTTTGGCTGGCTAATTGGAAACAGCATTTTGCCGACTCTTTCGGGACGAGCTCGAATTGTCTCAAAATTGGCAGTCTGATAAGAAATAGCATTTTACCGACCCTTTGGAAACAGCATTGGCTGGGTTATCAGAAACAGCATGTTGCCGACCCTTTTGGAACAAGCTTAGAATTGTCTCAAATTTGGCAGTTTGATTTGAAACGACATTTTGGCGACCCGTTTGGGAGGAACTCGGAATTGTCTCAAATTAGGCAGTCTGATCAGAAAACGTTGTTTTAGCAACACTTTTGGGACGAGCTCGGAAGTTACCTCAAATTTGGGATTCTGACTTGAAACGGAGTTTTCCCGACATTGTTGGGGACCAGCTCAAAATTGTCAGCCTAACTGGAAATGACATTTTCACAACACGTTTGGGATGAGCATGGAATTGTTTGAAATTTGGCAGTCTGCTCAGAAATGACATTTTCGCGATACTTTTGGGACCAGATCGGAATTGTCTTGTCACGCCCCAAACTTGCCTCTAAAAGTTTGGGCATGACCCACTCAAAAACGGACTCTTAACCTGGTATATATTACATACGGGGCCTGAACGGAAGCAGTAAGTGATAATAAAATAACATGAAATAAAAGAACTATATCCATTGAGTGACCATTATCGTGCCAGGATCACCAACAGTGCATCAAATGATAAATATTTACATACACAATTACAAACCCCGTCCCTTGTTGGGCGTATAACAAAAACATTGAAAACTTAACATATAATAGACAATCAGAGTGCAAGCTAAAACTTAGCAAAATTCCAAAGAAATGATCAGGTTTCACCCAAATGCCTGGACACACAAAGAATGGTAAAAGATAGGCGAGCATTGAGGGTTAAGGCTGGCTTCCAGACTTGCTACCTACAGAATCAAACAACATACAGAGTGAGACAATCTCAGTGAATAATAGTACTTAAACAATTCAATGCTTAACTTGAATTATGATACGTATTAATGCTTATATAAATAAAGAGAGCATATGATTAATTTGATTCTGTCTTAAGTTCAGAATGGTCTTATCGGTTCACAAATTCATAGATTGGCCCTCGGCCCAATAGGTTCGGAACTTCACAAATTGGCCCTCGGCCTCATAGGTTCACAATGTCACAAATATTCATAATTTCACAAATTGGCCCTTAAACAGAACGATATTAAGCCCAAAATGGCATATAGCCCTTTTTATGTACGTATGAACTCAAGAGGTGGCTCGTACGGATTCTATAGGTGGCTCCCACCAAAGTGTAGCACTTAGGTCCGTACAGCACTTTGCTTCATACTAACAGATCGGACAGAATGGCCATAGGCCTCATAACTTTCACAGAACGGCCATAGGCCTCACAACTTTCACAGAACGGCCATAGGCCTCACAACTTTCACAGAACGACCATAGGCCTCATATCTTTCACATCGGCTTTAAGCCCAGCTTACATATGTATGGACTCAAGAGGTGGCTCGTACGGATTCTAGAGGTGGCTCCCACCAAAGTGTAGCACTTAGCTCCGTACAGCACTTTGCTTCATATCAGAAATACATAATGGCCTCTGGCCTAATAGTTCATACAGAAGCACATAGTTCCTTCTAATTATTCACATGAGTTAACATAGTTACATTACGTCCAACAGAGTACTGATAGCAGCCATTAACATATCGGATTTCATAATGCACTCACATCCCATTTGTTTGTCATGAATTCATGCCACTAGTTCATAGATAACAAAATGTTCGTATTAACTAGTAACATGGTTGTCTCGTAAATAGCAGTGCATAACATTAATGAGGATCAAAGGGCGAATGTACCATTAACAGAGGCATATATGTCATTCCATTACATTTAAAAAGGATAGACCAATTTACATTCTAACGTGATCATATCATAGCATTAAACCTTTGCTTACATGTCATAGGATCTGAACGATCTAGGTTTCATAGGTGACGTATTCATTATTGACAGAATAGAATGATTGTAAAGTCATACCGATATGTGCAATTCTTTCAATATTCACATTGATTTCCAATCGTCGTAACTATTCGTGCAACACTTATGAGGAACAGAGCGTTAGTGACAATAATTATCAATGGTAGATAAAATGTACATTTCCGTACTATTACTCACAGTGTTGTTGCGGAGCGATGGTTCCTCCCGTAGGGTGTCCTACACACAAAGATAATAAACCTTAGTTCCTTTTTCCCCATTAAACCATTTCTTGAGTCATTTCACATCAATTGTATTTACAATCGTCAAAAGTCATCAAACATAAATTTTCAAAAGGGCTGAGAATTAAGCACGTAAAACGGAGTGAGCAAGGTTCCCGACCTAGGCCGCACGTGCGGCCATTCTCTCCGCACGTGCGGACATGGACCACACGTGCGGTCCCTCCCTACCGCTCGAGCGGCCAAAAGCAGTATACTTCCCCAGGTTTTTCCCTCTTCTCTGTACGTGCGGCCATGGCCTCTGCACGTGCGGCCAAGGCCCTGTTTGGCAGTCCAAAAATTGCAATCAAACTCATCTTTTGGGGAATGTTTTCAAGACTCAAGGATGGATCATTTCAATGCTAAATCATGGTTCAAAAACATGTAATTCAAGGTATCACATACACAATCTAACTTACATTAACCCATGAACATAACTCAATTTGATTAACCAAGAATTGAAACTCATAAACACAATTTCATTTCTTGAAATTCTTCACTTTACTTGCATCCAACATAACATAGAGACACAAAATCATGATCCTAAGAATAAATACCAAGGTGGTAATGAAAGAGACACATAAATGATAGGATTAGCATACCCAAAACTTCAACATACACATCCAAGATTCTCAATATACTCTAGATCATGCCATAATAAGAACTTTTTACTTCAAATTGAGGAAGAGGATTGGACTAGGAACATTACTCTTACCTTAGCTTCAATTTCCCTCAATTCTTCCTTGAAGAACCCTTCTTCCTCTAACCTTTCTTTCTCTCAAACTTCCTCCAGGAGATATTTCAATAAGCTTCTAAGTCATGTGGTCAAAGAACTAGACATATATATAGAGATATTTATTTAAGGGTGAATAAGACAAAAATTCAATCGTTCAAGCATCCCAAATTGAAATTCCACAGAAAATTCCATTATAACTTAAAAATCATGCAAATTTCAAATGTCAAATCAATTTCAGAAAATTAAGTTCCTAAGGCTTCCAATTTCTGATTCCAATTTCTTAATTGTGACAGATACTTCCTTAGTGAACAGATATGAATCACTTTTCCTAAGTTTTATTTAATTAACCTCATTTCACATGAAATTGCACAGAAAGTAAGTAAATGCACAGAATAAAGGACCGAAAAATATACCAGAAATAGATATGAGGGTCGAGTTATTACATGTCTAAAATTTTACAATCGGACCAGAAACGGCATTTTGGCGACATTTTGGGACGAGCTCGAAGCTTCAACAAATTTGGCAGTCTGATCCCCAATGGTGTTTTTGCGATACTTTTACGACGAGCTTCAAAATGTCTTAAACTTGGCAGTCTAATCTAAAACTGCATTTTAGCGACACTTTTGCGACGATATCGGAATTGTCTTAAATTTGGCAATCTGATTAAGAACTACATTTTCGTGACAAGTTTGGGACGAGCTCGGAATTTTCTCAAATTTGGCAAGTTGAATTTTAACGACACTTTTAGGACAAGATCAGAATTGTCTCAAATTTTTCGAGTCATGTTTGGGACAGGCTAGGAAATTTTCATTATTTTTTGCAGTTTGATCGAAAATTGCATTTTTGCGACACGTTTTGGACGAGCTCTGAATTGTCTCAAATTTCGCAGTCTGATCAGAAATGGCATTCTGGCGACACTTTCGGGACTTGCTCGGAATAGTCTCAAATTTGGGAGTCTGATCAGAAATGGCATTTTAGCAACACTTCTCGATCGACCTCGAAATTGTGTCAAAATTGGCAGTTTGAATTGAAGCAGCGTTTTAGCGACACTTTTGGGATGGGCTCAAAATTGTCCCAAATTTGGTGGTCTCATTGGAAAAGGCATTTTTGGCGACACTTTTGGGACAAGCACGGAATTGTCTCAAACTGGCACTCTGATCAGATATGGCATTTCAGCGACACTTTTCAGATGAGATCGAAATTGTCTCAAATTTGGTTGTGTGATCAGAAATGACATTTTTGCGGCAATTTTTGGATGAGTTCGGAATTGTCTTAAATTTGACGGTGTGAGCAGAAATGTCATGTTAGAGACATTTATGGGATGAGTTGTGAATTGTCCCAAATTTTGTTGTCTAATCAGATACAACGTTTTGGCAACACTTTTAGGACGAGCTCAGAATTTTCTCTAGTTTGGTTGGCTGATTGGAAACGGCATTTTGCCGACTCTTTTGGGACGAGCTCGAATTGTCTCAAAATTGGCGGTCTTGTCAGAGATAGCATTTTGTTGACCCTTTTGGGAACAACATTGGCTGGCTTATCAGAAACAGCTTGTTGCCGACCCTTTTGGAACAAGCTTAGAATTGTCTTAAATTTGGTAGTTTGATTTGAAACGACATTCTGGCGACATGTTTGGGAGGAACTCGAAATTGTCTCAAATTAGGTAGTCTGATTGGAAAACGTTGTTTTAGCGACACTTTTGGGACGAGCTCGGAATTACCTCAAATTTGGCAGTTTGACATGAAATGGAGTTTTCGCGGCATTATTGGGGAGCAGCACAAAATTGTCAGCCTATTTGGAAATGATATTTTCAAAACACGTTTGGGATGAGCATGGAATTATTTGAAATTTGGCAGTCTGCTCAAAAATGACATTTTCGCGATACTTTTGGGACCAGATCGGAATTGTCTAAAATTTTACAATCTGACCAGAAAGGGCATTTTGGCGAGATTTTGGGAAAAGCTCGGAGTTTCAACAAATTTGGTAGTTTGATGGCCAACGGTGTTTTTGCGATACTTTTACGACGAGCTTGGAAATATCTAAAACTTGGCAGTCTAATCTAAAACTGCATTTTAGCGACACTTTTGGGATGTTATCGGAATTGTCTCAAATTTGGCAGTCTGATTGAAAACTACATTTTCGCGACAAGTTTGGGACGAGCTCGAAATTGTCTCAAATTTTTCGTGTCATTTTTGGGACAAGCTCGAAAAGTTTCATAATTTTTGCAGTCTGATCAAAATCTGCATTTTTGCGACACGGTTTGGACGAGCTTTGAATTGTCTCTAATTTCGCAGTCTGATCAGATTTGGCATTCTGGGACTTGCTCGTAGTAGTCTCAAATTTGGGAGTCCGATCAGAAACGGCATTTTAGCAACACTTCTCGATCGACCTCGAAATTGTGTCAAAATTGGCAGTTTGATTTGAAACAACGTTTTAGCGACACTTTTGGGATGGGCTCAAAATTGTCTCAAATTTGGTGGTCTCATTGGAAAAGGCATTTTTGGCGACACTTTTGGGGCGAGCACGGAATTGTCTCAAACTGGCGATCTGATCAGAAATGACATTTCAGTGACACTTTTCAGCCGAGATCGAAATTGTCTCAAATTTGGCAGTCTGACTGGAAACGTCAATTCCGTGACACTTTTGTGACCAGCTCATAAAATTGTCCCAAATTTGGTTGTCTGATCAGAATTGACATTTTAGCAGCAATTTTTGGACGAGTTTGGAATTGTCTTAAATCTGACAGTGTGAGCAGAAACGTCGTTTTGGAGACATTTATGGGACGAGTTGTGAATTGTCCCAAATTTGGTCGTCTAATCGGATACAACGTTTTGGCAACACTTTTAGGATGAGCTCAGAATTTTCTCTAGTTTGGCTTGCTGATTGGAAATGGCATTTTTTCAACTCTTTTAGGACGAGCTCGAATTGTCTCGAAATTTGCAGTCTGATCAGAAATTGCATTTTGCCGACGCTTTTGGAAACAGCATTGGCTGGCTTATCAGAAACAGCATGTTGCCGACCCTTTGGGAACAAGCTTAGAACTGTCTCAAATTTGGCAGTTTGATTTGAAACGACATTTTGGCGACACGTTTGAGAGGAACTCGAAATTGTCTCAAATTAGGCAGTCTGATCGGAAAACGTTGTTTTAGCGACACTTTTGGGTCGAGCTCGGAATTACCTCAAATTTGGCAGTCTGACATAAAATGGAGTTTTTGCAGCATTGTTGGGGACCAGCTCAAAATTGTCAGCCTAACTGGAAATGACATTTTCAAAACACGTTTGGGATGAGCATGGAATTGTTTGAAATTTGGCAGTCTGCTCAGAAATGACATTTTCGCGATACTTTTGGGGCCAGATCGGAATTGTATAAAATTTTAAAATCTGACCAAAAATGGCATTTTGGCAACATTTTGGGACGAACTCGGAGTGTCAACAAATTTGGTAGTCTAATCGCCAACGGTGTTTTTGCGATACTTTTACGACGAGCTTGGAAATCTCTAAAACTTGGCAGTCCATTCTAAAACTGCATTTTAGCGACAATTTTGGGACGATATCGAAATTGTCTCAAATTTGGCAGTCTGATTGAAAACTACATTTTCGCGACAAGTTTGAGACGAGCTCGGAATTTTCTCAAATTTGGCAGGTTGAATTTTAGCGACACTTTTAGGATGAGATCAAAATTTTCTCAAAATTTTCGTGTCATGTCCGGGACAAGCTCGAAAATTTTAATAATTTTTGCAGTCTGATCAAAAACTGCGTTTTTGCGACACATTTTGGACGAGCTCTGAATTGTCTCAAATTTCGCAGTCTAATCAGATTTGGCATTCTGGCGACACTTTTGGGACTTGCTCGGAGTAGTCTCAAATTTGGGAGTCTGATCAGAAACGGCATTTTAGCAACACTTCTCGATCGACCTCGAAATTGTGTCAAAATTGGCAGTTTGATTTGAAACAGCATTTTGGCGACACTTTTGGGATGGGCTGAAAATTGTCTCAAATTTGGCGGTCTCATTGGAAAAGGCATTTTTGGGACGAGCACAGAATTGTCTCGAACTGGCAGTCTGATCAGAAATGGCATTTCAGCGACACTTTTCAGACGAGATCGAAATTGTCCCAAATTTGGCAGTCTGATTGGAAACGTCATTTTCGTGACACTTTTGTGACCAGCTCAAAATTGTCTCAAATTTGGTTGTCCGATCAGAAATGACATTTTAGCAGCAATTTTTCGACGAGTTTGGAATTGTATTAAATCTGATAGTGTGAGCGGAAACGTCGTGTTGGAGACATTTATGAGTCGAGTTGTGAATTGTCTCAAATTTGGCCGTCTAATTGGAAACAGCGTTTTGGCAATACTTTTACGACGAGCTCAGAATTTTCTCTAGTTTGGCTGGCTGATTGGAAACGACATTTTACCGACTCTTTTGGGACGAGCTCGAATTGTCTCAAAATTGGCAGTCTGATCGGAAATAGCATTTTGCCGACCCTTTTGGAAACAGCATTGGCTGGCTGATCAGAAACAACATGTTGCCGACCCTTTTGGAACAAGCTTAGAATTGTCTCAAATTTGGTAGTTTGATTTGAAACGACATTTTGGCGACACGTTTGGGAGGAACTCGAAATTGTCTCAAATTAGGCAATCTGATCGGAAAATGTTGTTTTAGCGACACTTTTGGGACGAGCTTGGAATTGCCTCAAATTTGGCAGTCTGACATGAAATGGAGTTTTCGCGACATTGTTGGGGACCAGCTCAAAATTGTCAGCCTAACTGGAAATGACATTTTCACAACACGTTTGGGATGAGCATGGAATTGTTTGAAATTTGGCAGTCTGCTCAGAAATGACATTTTTCGCGATACTTTTGGGACTAGATCAGAATTGTCTAAAATTTTGCAATCGAACCAGAAACGGCATTGTGGCGACCTTTTGGGACGAGCTCAGAGTTTCAACAAATTTGGCAGTTTGATCGCCAACTATGTTTTTGCGATACTTTTACGATGAGCTTGGAAATGTCTTAAACTTGGCAGTGTAATCTAAAATTGCATTTTAGCGACACTTTTAGGACGATATCGGAATTGTCTTAAATTTGGCAGTCTGATTAAAAACTACATTTTCGCGACAAGTTTTGGACGAGCTCGGAATTTTCTCAAATTTAGCAGGTTAAATTTTAGCGACACTTTTAGGGCGAGATCGGAATTGTCACAAATTTTTCGCGTCATGTTTGGGACAAGCTCAGAAATTTTCATAATTTTTGCAGTTTGATCAAAAACTGCATTTTTGCGACACGTTTTGGACGATCTCTGAATTGTCTCAAATTTCGCAGTCTGATCAGAAATGGCTTTCTAGCGACACTTTTGGGACTGGCTCGGAATAGTCTCAAATTTGGGAGTCTGATCAGAAATGGCATTTTAGCAACACTTCTCGATCGACCTCGAAATTGTGTCAGAATTGGCAGTTTGATTTGAAACAGCGTTTTAGCGACACTTTTAGGATGGGCTCAAAATTGTCCCAAATTTGGCGGTCTCACTGGAAAAGGCATTTTTGGCGACACTTTTGAGAAGAGCACGGAATTGTCTCAAACTGGCGGTCTGATCAGAAATGGCATTTCAGCGACACTTTTCAGACGAGATCGAAATTGTCTCAAATTTTCCAGTGTAATTGGAAACATCATTTTCGTGACACTTTTGTGACCAGCTCAAAATTGTCTCAAATTTGGTTGTCTGATCAGAATTGACATTTTATTGACAATTTTTGGACGAGTTCGGAATTGTCTTAAATTTGACGGTGTGAGCGAAAACGTCGTTTTGGAGACATTTATGGGATGAGTTGTGAATTGCCTCAAATTTGGCCGTCTAATTGGAAACAGCGTTTTGGCAACACTTTTAGGACGAGCTCAGAATTTTCTCTTGTTTGGCTGGCTGATTGGAAACGACATTTTGCTGACTTTTTTGGGACGAGCTCGAATTTTATCAAAATTGGCAGTCTGATCAGAAATAGCATTTTGCCGACCCTTTTGGAAACAGCATTGGCTGGCTGATCAAAAACAGCATTTTGCCGACCCTTTCGGAACAAGCTTAGAATTGTCTCAAGTTGGGAAGTTTGATTTGAAACGACATTTTGGCGACACGTTTGGGTGGAACTCAAAATTGTCTCAAATTAGGCAGACTGATCGGAAACATTGTTTGAGCGACACTTTTGGGATGAGCTCGGAATTGCCTCAAATTTGGCAGTCTGACATGAAATGGAGTTTTCGCGAGATTTTTGGGGACCAGCTCAAAATTGTCAGCCTAACTGTAAATGACATTTTCACAACACGTTTGGGATGAGCATGGAATTGTTTGAAATTTGGCAGTCTGCTTAGAAATGTCATTTTCTTGATACTTTTGGGACGATATCGAAATTGTCTCATATTTGGCAGTCTGATTAAAAACTACATTTTCGCGACAAGTTTGGGACGAGCTCGGAATTTTCTCAAATTTGGCAAGTTGAATTTTAGCGACACTTTTAGAACGAGATAGGAATTGTCTCAAATTTTTCGTGTCATGTTTGGGACAAACTCGGAATTTTTCATAATTTTTGCAGTCTGATCAAAAACTGCATTTTTGCGACACGTTTTGGACGAGCTCTGACTTGTCTCAAATTTCACAGTCTGATAAGAAATGGTATTTTGGCGACACTTTTGCGACTTGCTCGGAATAGTCTCAAATTTGGGAGTCTAATCGGAAACGGATTTTTAGCAACACTTTTCGATCTACCTCGAAATTGTGTCAAAATTGGTAGTTTGATTTGAAACAGCATTTTAGCGACACTTTTGGGATGGGCTCAAAAATGTCACAAATTTGGCAGTCTCTTTGGAAAAGGCATTTTTGGCGACACTTTTGGGACGAGCACGAAATTGTCTCAAATTGGCAGTCTGATCAGAAATGGCGTTTTAGCGAGACTTTTCAAACGACATCGAAATTGTCCCAAATTTGGCAGTCTAATTGGAAACGTCATTTTCGTGACACTTTTGTGACCAGCTCAAAATTGTCTCAAATTTGGTTGTCCGATCAGAAATGACATTTTAGCGGCAATTTTTGGACGAGTGCGGAATTGTCTTAAATCTGATAGTGTGTGCGGAAACGTTGTTTTGGAGACATTTATGAGACGAGTTGTGAATTGTCTCAAATTTGGCCGTAAAATCGGAAATAGCGGTTTGGCAACACTTTTAGGACGAGCTCAGAATTTTCTCTAGTTTGGCTGGCTGATTGGAAACAGCATTTTGCCAACTCTTTTGGAACGAGCTCGAATTGTCTCAAAATTGGTAGTCTGATCAGAAATAGCATTTTGCCAACCTTTTTGGAAATAGCATTGGTTGGCTGATCAGAAACAACATTTTACCGACCCTTTTGGAACAAGCTTAGAATTGTCTCAAATTTGGTAATTTGATTTGAAACGACATTTTGGTGACACGTTTGGGAGGAACTCAAAATTGTCTCAAATTAGGCAGTCTGATCGGAAACGTTGTTTTAGCGACACTTTTGGGACGAGCTCGAAATTGCCTCAAATTTGGCAGTCTAACATGAAATGGTGTTTTCGCGACATTTTTGGGGACCAGCTCAAAATTGTCAGCCTAACTGGAAATGACATTTTCACAGCACGTTTGGGATGAGTTCGGAATTGTCCAAAATTTTGTATTCTGATCGAAATTGGAGTTTTTACGACACTTTTGGGACGAAGTCAAAATTGTCTCAAATTTGGGAGTTTGGTCAGAAACAAAATTTTAGCAACACTTCTAGGATGAGATTAGAATTTTCTGAAATTCACAGTGTAATTAGAAACGAAATTTTGGCGACATGTTTGGGACGAGCTCGGAATTGTTTCAAATTTGACAGTCTGATCTGAATAGCCATTTTCCCGGCAGATTTAAGACGAACTCGAAATTTTCCCAAATTTAGTTGTCTAATCGAAAATGACATTTTGGTGTCACTTTTGGGATGAGTTCGGAATTGTCTCAAATTTGGTTGTTTGATTAGAAATGGCATTTTGGCGACAATTTTAGGAAGAGTTTGAAATTGTCTCAACTGTGGCTGTCTGATCAGAAACAGCATTTTGGTGACACTTTGAAGACGAGTTTGGAATTATCTCAAATTTCGCTATTTGATCTGAAACGGTGTTTTCGCGATGCTTTTGGGACCAACTCTGAATTATCTCAAATTTGGCAGTTTGATGGGAAATGGCGTTTTCGTGACACTTTTGGGACGCACTTGGGATTGTCTAAAATTTGGCAGTCTGATCGAAAATAACAATTTGGAGACACCTTTTGGACGAATTCGGAATTGTCTCAAATTTGGCTGCCTGATCAGAAACAACGTTTTGCCAACAATTTTGGGAAAAGTTTAGAATTGTCTCAACTTTGGCTGTCTTATCGGAAATGGAGTTTTGGCAACATTCTTGGGACAAGCTCGGAATTGTCTCAACTTTGGCAATCTGATCGGAAACAGAATTTTGATGACACTTTCAAAACTAGTTTGGAATTGTCTCAAATTTGGGTGTGTGATCTGAAATGGCGTTTTCGCGATACTTTTGGGACCAACTTGGAATTGTCACAAATTTGGCAGTGTGATAGGAAATGACGTTTTCGTCACACTCTTGGGACTCCCTTGGAATTGCCTCAAATTTGGCAGTCTGATTGGAAAGGGCATTTTGGAGACACTTTCGGGATGAGCGTGGAATTTGTCTGATCAGAAATTGCATGTTAGCGAGACTTTTGGGACTAGCTTGGAATTGTCTCAAATTTTGCTATCCACTCTTAAATAGCATTGTTGCTACACTTTTGGGACAAGCTGTTGGAATTGTCCTAAATTTGGCAGTCTGATCAGCAATGTCATTTTGGCGACACGTTTCGGTAAAGCTCAAAATTGTCTCAGATTTGCTTGTGTGATCTGAAACGGCGTTTTGGCAACACGTTTAGGACGAGCTTGGAAGTGTCTTAAATTTGGCAGTTTGATCAGAAACGGCATTCTGACGACATTTTTGGGACGAGCTCGGAATTGTTTCAAATTTAGCAGTCGGATCAGAAATGGCATTTTCATGACACTTTTGGGACCAGATCGAAATTGTCTAAAATTTTGCAGTCTGATCAGAAATAGCATTTTGGCAACACGTTTGGGATAAGCTCGAAATCGTAATAAATTTGGCAGTCTGATTGGAAATGGTGTTTTTGCGACACTTTTGCAACGAACTTGGAAATGTCTCAATCTTGGCAGTTTGATCTACAATAACATTTTTGTGACAAGTTTGGGACGAGCTCGGATTTGTCTCAAAATTGGGCGGTTGCATTTTAGCGTCACTTTGGGGTTGAGATCGGAATTGTCTCAAATTTGGTAGTCTGATCAAAAACTGCATTTTCGCGTCAAGTTTGGGACAAGCTTAGAATTGTATCAAATTTCGCAGTCTGATGAGAAATGAAATTTTGGCGACAATTTTCGGACGAGCTCGGAATTGTCTGAAATTTGGCTGTCTCATAGGAAACGGCGTTTTGGCTACACTTTTGGGAAGTGCTTAGAATTGTCTCGAATTGGCAGTTTGATCAAAAATAACATTTTAGCGACACTTTTGGGACGAGATCAAAATTGTCTAAAATTGGGAAGTCTGATCGGAAAGGGCATTTTGGTGGCACTTTTGTGACTAGCTCGAAATTGTCTCAAATTTGGTTGTCTGATCAAAATTGACGTTTTGGCGACAATTTTAGGACGAGTTCAGAATTGTCATAAATCTGACAATCTGATCGGAAATGGCGTTTTGGCGACACTTATGGGACGAGTTGTGAATTGTCTCAAATTTGGCTGTCTAATCGAAAACGATATTTCGGCGACACTTTTAGGACGAGTTCAGAATTATCTCTAATTAGGCTGGCTAATCAAAAATGGCATTTTGCTGACCCATTTGGGATGAACTCGAATTTTCTCCAAATTGGCAGTTAGATTGGAAACAACGTTGTGGCAACACTTTTACAATAAGCTTAGAATTGTCTCAAATTTGGTAGTCTGATTTGAAACGGCATTTTGGCAACACGTTTGAGAGGAGCTCAGAATTGTCTTAAATTTGGCAGTCTAATCGGAAACGTTGTTTCAGCGACACTTTTGGGACATGCTCGAAATTGCCTCAAATTTGGAAGTCAAATCTGAAATCAAGTTTTCACGACACTTTCGTCACCAGCTCAAAATTGTCTCAAATTTGGCAGTCTTACTGGAAATGACATTTTGGTGACACTTTTGGGATGAGTTCAGAATTGTCCCAAATCTTTTAGTCTGATCGAAAACAATGTTTTCGCGACACTTTTAGGATGAGCTCGGAATTGTCTCAAATTTGGGAGTCTGGTAGGAAATAGCATTTTAGCGACACTTTTGGAATGAGCTCGGAATTTTGTCAAATTTGACACACTGATCGGAAATAGCATTTTTGCGACACATTTGGGACGTGCTCGGAATTGTCTAAAATTTGGTTGTCTGATCGGAAATTGCATTTTGGAGACACTTTTAGGACTATATCGGAATTGTCCCAAATTTGACAATCTGACTTGAAACGGCTTTTTGGCAAATGGTTTGAGACGAGCCCTGAAGTGTCTAAAATTTGACAGTCTAATTGAAAACAACATTTTTGCGACACTTTTGGGATGAACTCGGAATTGTCTCAAAGTTGGTAGTCTAATCTGAAATAGGATTTTAGCAACACATTTGGGATGAGATCTGAATAGTCTCTAATTTGGCAGTCTGATTCAAAAAAAAGCATTTTTGTGACATGTTTGGAACGAGCTTAAAATTGTCTAAAATTTTGTAGTCTGATCGGAAACAGCATTTCGGTAACCCTTTTAGGATGAACTCGGAATTGTATCTAATTTGGTAGTCTGATTAGAAATGGCATTTTCACAAAACATTTGGGATGAGATCGAAATTGTCCCAAATTTGGCAGTCTAATTGGAAATGACATTTTGGCCACACTTTTGGGACGAATTCGGAATTGTCTCAAATTTTTTGGTCTAATCGAAAATGGCGTTTTCGCGACACTTTTGGAATAAGATTGGAATGGTCTAAAATTTGGGAGTTTGATTGAAAATAGTGTTTTGGCGACACTTTTGGGATGACCTCTTAATTGCCTCAAATTTGGTAGTATGATCGGAAACGGCATTTTGCTGACACATGTAGGCCGACCTCGAAATTGTCACAGATTTGGTAGTCTAATCGGGATCGGCGTTTTGGAAACACTTTCAGGACGAGCTCGAAATTGTCTCAAATTTGGCAGTCTGATTTGAAATAGCATTCTGGCGACACTGTTGGGACTAACTTGGAAATGTCGCAAATTTTGTAGTTTGATCATAAACGGTGTTTTGGCGACACTTTTGGGAGCAGCTCAGAACTATATCAAATTTGGCAGTCTGATCAAAAAGTGCGTCTCGTTGACACTTCTACAACAAGCTCGAAATTATCTTAAATTTGGTAGTCTGGACGGAAATGGCGTTTTGGGGACACTTTTGGGACCCGCTCGAAATTGTCACAAATTTGGCAATCTAATCAAAAATTGCATTTTGACGATACTTTAGGGACGAGCTTGGAATTGTTTGATGAGATCAAAATTGTCTCAAATTTGGCAGTTTGATCAGAGCCGAAATTTTGGCGACACGTTTGGGAGGATGATGGAATTGTCCCAAATTTGGCAATCTGATTAGAAACGGCGTTTTGGCGACACTTTTAGGTGTAGCTAGACATTGTCTCAAATTTAGCGATCTGATCGAAAACGGTATTTTCGCGACACATTTAGCTCGTGCTCGAAATTGTCCCAAATTTGGTTGTCTAATTGGAAACGACATTTTGGAAACACTTTTGGGACAAGTTTGGAATTGTCTCAAAGTTGGCAGTTTGAACGGAAAAAGTGTTTTGGTGACAATTTTAGGAAAACTTCAGAATTGTCTCAAATTTGGCTGTTTGATCGGAAACGGGGTTTCTGCTTCACTTTTGGGACGAGCTTGGAATTGTCTCAAATTTGGCAGTTTGATCGAAAATGGCATTTTGGTGACACTTTCGGGATGAGCTTGGAATTGTCTCAAATTTGGCCCTCTGCTCTGAAACGGCATTTTCGTGATACTTTTGGGACTAACTTGGAGTAGACTCAAATTTGGCAGTCTGATGGAAATGGCGTTTACGTGGCACTTTTGGGACGTGCTCAGAATTGTCTAAAATTTGGCAGTCTGATCGGATAGGGCGTTTTGCGGACACTTTCGGGACGAGTCAGGAATTGTCTCAAATTCAGCCGTCTAAACGGAAACAGCATTTTGGAGACACTTTCGAGACGATCACGGAATTGTTACAAATTTGGAAGTCTAATCCAAAATTGCATTTTAGAGAAACTTTTGGGATGCGCTCGAAAATGTCTCAAATTTAGTAGTCGGATTGAAAAGGGCGTTTTCGAGACTCTTTCGGGATGAGTTAGGAATTGTCTCAATTTTGGTAGTCTGAACGGAAATAGGGTTTTGGAGACACTTTCAGGACGAGTGTCGAAATTTTCTGAATGAAAATTGCATTTTACCGACAATTTTGGGACCAGCTAGGAATTGTCTCAGATTTGGCAATCCATTTTGAAATAACATTGTAGCGACACTTTTGGGACAAGCTCGAAATTGTCTCGAATTTGGCAGTCTAATCGAAAATGGCATTTTAGCGACACTTTTGGGACGAGATCGGAATTGTCTAAAATTTTGCAGTATGATCGGGGAACTTTATTTTGGCGACACGTTTCGGTTGAGCTCGAAATTGTCTCAGATTTTTCAGTGTGATCTGAATCAACGTTTTGGCAGCACGTTTAGGTTGAGCTTGGAATTTTTTTAAATTTGGCAGTCTGATCCAAAACGGCATTTTTTGCTACACTTTTGGGATGAGCTTGGAATTGACTTATATTTGGCCGTCTGATCGGAAATAGCATTTTTGTAACACTTTTGGGACTGGATTGGAATTGTCTAAAATTTTGCAATCCGATCAAAAACGACATTTTGGCGACGCGTTTGGGATGAGCATGGAATTGTATCAAATTTTGCAGTCTGATCAAAAATGGCATTTTTGTGGCAATTTTGCGACGAGCTCAGAAATGTCTTAAACTTGGAAGTCTTATCCAAAATAGCATTTTAGTGGCACTTTTGGCACTAGAACAAAATGGGCTAAAATTTCGCAGGTTGCGTTTAGCGACACTTTCGGCATGAGATCGGAATTGCCTCAAATTCGGTAGTCTTATTAGAAACTGCATTTTTGCGTCATGTTTGGGATGAGCTTAAAATTTTCTCAAATTTCGCAGTCTGATCGGATACTGCATTTTTTTGAAATGTTTGGGACAAGCTCGGAATTGTATCAAATTTGTGAGTCTGATCGGAAACTGCATTTTAGCGACACTCTTGGGACGATATCAAAATTGTCTCAAATTTGGTAGTCTCATTGGAAAAGACATTTGGGTGACACTTTTAGGAGGAGCTCGGAATTATCTCAATTTAGTAGTCTGATCAGAAATAGCATTTTAGCGACACTTTTAGGACGAGATTGACATTGTCTCAAATTTGGCAGTCAGATCGGAAACGGCATTTTCGTGACACTTTTGTGACCAGCACGAAATTGTCTCAAATTTGGTTGTCTGATCAGAAATGGCCTTTTGGTGACAATTTTTGGACGAGTTTGGAATCGTCTTAAATCTGACAGTCTGATCGAAAATGGCATTTTGGCGACACCTATGGGACGAGTTGTGAATTGTCGCAAATTTGGCCGTCAAATCGGAAATGATGTTTTGGCTACACTTTCAGGACAAGCTCAGAATTATCTCTAATTTCGCTAGCTGATCAGAAACGTCATTTTGCCAACCTTGTTGGGACGAGCTCGAATTGTCTCAAAATTGGCAGTCTGATCGGAAAGAGCATTTTGGCAACACTTTTGGAACAAGCTTAGAATCGTTTCAAATTTGGCAATCTAATTTGAAACGACATTTTGGTTACAGGCTTTGAAGGAACTTGGAATTGTCTCAAATTTTGCAGTCTGATTAGAAACATTGTTTTAGCGACACTTTTGGGACGAGCTCACAATTGCCTCAAATTTGCCACTCTGATTTGAATTGGAGTTTTTGCGTCACTTTTGGGACCAACTCAAAAATTGTCTCAAATTTTGTAGTCTGACTACAAATGACATTTTGGCGACACTATTGGGATGAGTTCGGGATGGTCCGAAATTTGGCAGTCTGGTTGGTAAGGGCATTTTGGAGACACTTTTGGGTCGATTTCATGGTTGTCTAAAATTTTGTAGTTTGATCGAAAATGGCATTTTTGCGACACTTTTGGGTCGAGCTTGGAATTGTCCCAAATTTCAAAGTCTGGTTAAAAATAGCATTTTAGCGACACTTTTGGGATGAGATTAGAATTTTCTAAAGTTTAGCAGTCTGATCAGAAATGGAAATTTTGGTGATACATTTGGGATGAGCTCGAAATTGTCTGAAATTTGACTGTCTGATGGAAAATTGCATTTTTGCGACACTTTTAGAAATTGTCTCAAATTTGTCCATTTGAACGAAAACAACATTTTGGTCACACTTTCGAGAAGAGCGCCTAGTCTGATCGAAAATTGCATTTTAGCAAAACATTTGGGACGAGCTTGAAATTGTCCCAAATTTGGCAATCCATTCTAAAATGGCATTGTAGCGACACTTTTGGGGCGAGCACAAATTTGGTAGTCTGATCAGAAACGACATTTTAGCGACACTTTTTGGACGTGGTCAGAATTGTCTAAAATTTGGCAGTGTGATCAGAAACGGCATTTTGGCAACACGTTTAGGTCGAGCTCGAAATATTCTCAGATTTGGTAGTATGATTTGAAACAGCGTTTAGGAGACACTTTTGGGACCAACTTGAAATTGACTCAAATTTGATAGTCTGATCGAAAAATGCATTTTAGCGACAGTTTTGGAGACGAGCTCGGAATTGTCCGAAATTAGGCAATCTGATCCGAAAGGGCATTTTAGCGACACTGTTGGGACCAGCTCGAAATTGTGTCAAATTTGGTAGTCTAATAGGAAACGGCATTTTAGCAACACTTTTGGGACGAGATCGGAACTATCTCAAATTTAGCAGTCTGATCAAAAATAGGAATTTATAGGCACTTTTGGGACTAGATTGGAATTGTCTCAAATTTGGTAGTTTGATAGGAGATGAAATTTTGGTGACACGGTTGGGAGGAGTTGGCAATTGTCTTATATTTGGCAATTTGATCAGAAATAGCGTTTCGGCGACACTTTTTGGACGAGATCGGAATTGTCTCAAATATGCCAATTTGATCAGAAACGACGTTTTCCCAACATATTTAGGACGAGCTCGAAATTCTCACAAATTTGGCTGTCTGATAAAAAATGACAATTCAGAATTGTCTCAAATTTGGCAGTCTGATCGGAAACGGAGTTTTGGTGACGCTCTTAGGACGAGCTCGGAATTGTTTCAAATTTGGCAGTCTGATTGGAAACTGCATTTTGGTGACACTTTTGGGGTGAGCTTGGAATTGCTCAAATTTGGTCGTCTGATCTAAAATGGAGATTTTGCGATACTTTTGGAACCAACTAGGAATTGTCTCAAATTTGGCAGTCTGATTGGAAAAAGGGCGTTTAGAAGACACTTTTGGGACGAGTTAAGTATTTTCTCAAATTTGCCAGTCTGAACAGAAATAGAGTTTTGGAGACACTTTCGAGACGAGCGTGGTAATTGCCTGATAAAAAATTGCATTTTAGGGAAATTTTTGGGACCAGCTCGAGATTCTCTCAAATTTGGCAAGCCATTCTGAAACAACATTGTAGCGACACTTTTGGAATGAGCTCGAAACTGTCTCAAATTTTGTAGTCTGATTGAAAATGGGATTTTAGCAACAGTTTAAGGATGAGATCGAAATTGTCTAAAACTTGGCAATATGATCGAAAACGGCATTTTGGCGACACGTTTCAGTCAAGCTCAAAATTGTCTCAGATTTGGTAGTGTGATCTGAAACGGCGTTTTGGCAATACGTTCAGGACGAGCGTGGAATTATCTTAAATTTAGCAGTCTGATCGGAAATAGTATTTTGGCTACACGTTTCGGTCGGGCTCGAAATTGTCTTAGATTTGCTAGTGTGATTTGAAACGGCATTTTGGTGACACGTTTAGGACGAGTTTTGAATTGTCTTAAGTTTGGTAGTTTGATCGTAAACGACATTTTGGCAACACTTTTGGGACGAGCTTGGAATTGTTTGAAATTTGGTAGTCTATTTAGAAATGACATTTTCGCGATACTTTTGGGGGCCAGATTGGAATTGTCTAAAATTTTGCAGTCTAACTAGAAACGGCATTTTGGGGACATTTTGGGATGAGCTCGAAGTTGTATCTAATTTGGCAGTCTGATCGCCAACGGCATTTTTGTTATACTTTTACGACGAGCTTGGAAATGTCTTAAACGTGGCAGTCTAATCTAAAATAGCATTTTAGCGACACTTTTGGGACGAGATCGAAATAATCTCAAATTTGGCAGTCTGATCAAAAATTACATTTTCGCAACAAGTTTGGGACGAGCTCGGAATTTTCTCAAATTTGGCAGGTTGAATTTTAGCGACACTTTTAGGACGAGATCGGAATTGTCTCAAATTTTCGCGTCATGATTGGGACGAGCTCAGAATTTTCATAATTTTTGTAGTCTAATCGAAAATTATATTTTTGCGACACGTTTTGGACGAGCTCTGAATTATCTCAGATTTTGCAGTTTGATCGGAAATGGCGTTTTGGCGACACTCTTGGGACGTGCTCGGAATTGTCTCAAATTTGGGAGTCCGATCAAAAATGGAATTTTACCAACACTTTTCGATCGACCTCAAAATTGTGTCAAAATTGGCCGTCTAATTAGAAACAGCTTTTTAGCGACACTTTTGCGACGGGCTCAAAATTGTCTCAAAATTTGGCGGCCTCATTGGAAACGGCATTTTGGTGACACTTTTGGGACAGCACGAAATTGTCCCAAATTGGCAATCTAATCAGAAATGACATTTTAGCGGCACTTTCAGGACATGATCGAAATTGTCTCAAATTTGGTAGTCTGATTGGAAACGTCATTTTCGTGACAATTTTGTGACCAGCTCAAAATTGTCTCAAATTTGGTTATTTGATCAGAAATGACATTTTAGTGGCAATTTTTGGACGAGTTCGGAATTTTCTTAAATTTGACAGTGTGAGCGGAAACGTCGTTTTGGAGACATTTATGGGACGAGTTGTGAATTGGCTGAAATTTGGCTGTCTAATCGGAAACAGCGTTTTGGCAACACTTTTAGGACGAGCTCAGAATTTTCTCTAATTTGGCTGGCTAATTGAAAACAGCATTTTGTCGGGCCTTTTGGGACGAGCTTGAATTGTCTCAAAATTGGCAGTCTGATTAGAAATAGCATTTTGCCGACCCTTTTGGAAACAACATTAGATGGCTGATCGGAAATAGCATTTTGCCGACCCTTTTAGAACAAGCTTGGACTTGTTTCAAATTTGGCAGTTTAATTGGCATTTTGGCAACACATTTGGGAGGAACTCGAAATTGTCTCAAATTAGGCAGTCTATTAGGAAACGTTGTTTTAGCGACACTTTTGGGATGAGCTCGGAATTGCCTCAAATTTGGCAGTCTGATATGAAAATGGAGTTTTCGCGACATTTTTGGGACGAGTTCGAAATTGCCCAAAATTTTGTAGTCTGATCAAAATCGGCATTTTCACGACACTTTTTGGACGAACTCGAAATTGTCTCAAATTTGGCAGTCTGGTCATAAACAAAATTTTAGCAACATTTTTAAGATGAGATTTGAATTGTCTGAAATTCACAATCTAATTTGAAACAAAATTTTGGCGACACGTTTGGGACAAGTTCGGAATTGTTTCAAATTTGGCAGTTTGATCAGAAAGGCCATTTTCCCGACAGATTTAGAACATGCTCGAAATTGTCCCAAATTTGGTTGTCTAATCGAAAACAACATTTTGGAGTCACTTTTCGAACGAGTTCGGAATTGTCTCAAATTTGGTAGTCTGATCAGAAAATGGCGTTTTGGCGACAATTTTGGGAAAAGTTCAAAGTTGTCTCAAGTTTGGCTACCTGATCGGAAACAGCATTTTGGTGACACTTGAGGACAAGTTTGAAATTGTTTCAAATTTGGCTATTTGATCTGAACCGGCGTTTTCACGATACTTTTGGGACCAACTCAGAATTGTCTCAAATTTAGCAGTTTGATGGGGAAGTGGCATTTTCGTGACACTTTTGGGACGCGCATGGGATTGTCTAAAATTTGGCAGTCTGCTCGAAAACAAAATTTTGGAGACACCTTTGAGACGAATTCAGAATGGTCTCAAATTTGGCTGTCTGATTGGAAATGGCATTTTGCCGACAATTTTGGGAAAAGTTTGGAATTGTCTCAAGATTGGCTGTCTTATCAAAAATGGAGTTTTGTCGACATTCAAGGACAAGCTTGGAATTGTCTCAAATTTGACTGTCTAATCGGAAACAGAATTTTGGTGACACTTTCAAAACGAGTTTGGAATTTTGTGAAATTTGGTTGTTTGATCTGAAACGGCATTTTCGTGATACTTTTGGGACCAACTTGGTATTGTCACAAATTTGGCACTCTAATGGGAAATGACGTTTTCGTCACACTTTTGGGACGCCCTTGGAATTGCCTCAAATTTGGCAATCTAATTGGAAAGGGCGCTTTGGAGACACTTTCTAGACGAGTTAGGAATTGTCTGAAATTTGGCAGTCTGAACAGAAACAGCATTTTAGAGACACTTTCGGAACGCGCGTGGAATTTGTCTGATCAGAAATTGCATGTTAGCGACACTTTTGGGACGAGCTGTTGGAATTGTCCTAAATTTTGTAGTCTGATCGGAAACGGCATTTTGGCGACACATTTTGGTAGAGCTTGAAATTGTGTTAGATTTGCCAGTGTGATTTGAAACGGCATTTTGGGGACACGTTTAGGACGAGCTTGGAAGTGTCTTAAATTTGGCAGTCTGATCGGAAACGACATTTTTGCGACACTTTTGGGACGAGCTCGGAATTGTCTCAAATTTGGCAGTCTGATCGGAAATGGCATTTTCCCAACATTTTTGGGACCAGATTGAAGTTGTCTAAAATTTTGTAGTCTGATCAGAAATGGCATTTTGGCGACACGTTTGGGACGAGCTCGAAATTGTAACAAATTTGGCAGTATGATCGGAAACGGTGATTTTGCAACACTTTTGCAACGAACTTGGAAATGTCTCAATCTTAGTAGTCTAATCTAAAATAGCATTTTTGTGACAAGTTTGGGACGAGTTCAGATTTGTCTAAAATTTGGCAGGTTGCATTTTAGCGTCACTTTTGGGATGAGATCAGAATTGTCTTAAATTTGGTAGTCTGATCAGAAACTGCATTTTCGCATCATGTTTGGGATGAGCTCGGAATTTTCTCAAATTTCACTGACTGAACAAAAACAACATTTTTGCGACACGTTTGGGACGAGCTTAGAATTGTATCAAATTTCACAGTCTAATCAGAAATGGCATTTTGGCAACAATTTTGGGACGAGCTCAGAATTGTCTCAAATTTGGCAATCTGATTGAAAATGACATTTTAGCGACACTTTTCGATCGAGCTCGAAATTGCATCAAATTTGGCAGTCAGATCTGAAACGGCATTTTAGCGACACTTTTGGGTCGAGCTTGGAATTGTCTGAAATTTGGTTGTCTCATAGGAAACGGCATTTTGGCGACACTTTTAGGAAGAGCTCGGAATTGTCTCAAATTAGCAGTTTGATCAGAAACGACATTTTTGTGACAGTTTTGGGATGAGATCAAAATCATCTGAAATTTGGCAGTCTGATCGAAAACGGCATTTCGGTGACACTTTTGTGACCAGCTCAAAATTGTCTCCAATTTGGTTATCTGATCAAAAATGACATTTTGTCGACAATTTTAGGACGAGTTCGGAATTGTCATTAATCTGACAGTTTGATCAGAAATGACGTTTTGGTGACGCTTATGGGACGAGTTGTGAATTGTCTCAAATTTGGCTATCTAATCGAAAATGGTATTTTGGCAACACTTTTGGGATGTGTTCAGAATTATCTCTGATTTGGCTGGCCGATCGGAAACGGCATTTTGCCAACCCTTTTGGGACAAACTCAAATTGTCTAAAAATTGGCAGTCTGATTGGAAACAGTGTTGTGGCAACACTTTTGCAACAGGCTGAGAATTGTCTCAAATTTGGCAGTCTGATTTGAAACGTCATTTTGGTGACTCGTTTGGGAGGAGCTCGGAATTGTCTTAAATTTGGCAGTCTTATCGGAAACGTTGTTTTAGCAACACTTTTGGGACGTGCTCGATATTGCCTGAAATTTGGCAGTGTGATCTGAAATCAACTTTTCATGACACTTTTCTCACTAGCTTAAAATTGTCTCAAATTTGGCCGTCTGACTAGAAATGACATTTTGGTGACAGTATTGGGATGAGTTCGGAATGGTCCCAAATTTTGTAGTCTGATCAAAAACAACATTTTCGCGAAACTTTTGGGATGAGCTTGGAACTGTCTCAAATTTGGGAGTCTGGTCGGAAATAGCATTTTAGCGACACTTTTGGGACGAGCTCAAAATTGTCTCAAATTTGACACACTGATCGAAAATAGCATTTTTGCGACACATTTAGGACGTTCTCGGAATGGTCTAAAATTTGGCTGTCTGATCGGAAATTGCATTTTGGAGACACTTTTAGGAGTATATTGGAATTGTCTCAAATTTGACAATCTGATTTGAAATGACGTTTTGGCAAAAATGTTTGAGACGAGCTTCGAAGTGTCTCAAATTTGGTAGTCTAATTGAAAACGGCATTTTTGTGACACTTTTGGGATGAGCTCGGAATTGTCTCAAATTTGGTAGTCTGATCAGAAATAGGATTTTAGCAACACTTTTGGGACAAGATCTGAGTAGTCTCTAATTTGGCAATATGATCCAAAAAAAAAGCATTTTTGCGACATGTTTGGAACGAGCTCAAAATTGTCTCAAATTTTGTAGTCTGATCGGGAGCGTCGTGCTGGCGACATTTTTGGGGTGAGATCAAAATTTTCTAAAATTTAGCGGTATGATCTGAAATGGCGTTTTGAAGACACGTTTGGGATGAGCTGGGAATCATCTGAAGTTTGGCAATCTGATCGGAAACGGCATTTTGGTGACACTTTTGGGATGAAGTCGGAATTGTCTCTAATTTGGTACTCTGATCGGAAATGGCATTTTCGCGACAACTTTGGTATGAGATCGAAATTGTCTCAAATTTGGCATTATGATTGGAAATGACATTTTGGCAACACTTTTGGGACGAGTTCAGAATTGTCTCAAATTTTTTAGTCTGATTAGAAATGGCGTTTTCGCGACACTATTGGGATAAGCTTGGAGTTGTCTGAAATTTGGGAGTTTGATTGAAAACGGCGTTTTGGCAACACTTGTGGGACGAGCTCTTAATTGCCACAAATTTGGTAGTATGATCGGAAACGGCATTTTTGCGACACATTTGGGTCGAGCTCGAAATTGTCACAAATTTGGGCGTCTAATCCGAATCAGTGTTTTGGCAAACACTTTTGCGACGAGCTCGTAATTGTCTCAAATTTGGCAGTCTGATTTGAAACGACATTCTGGCGACACGTTTTGGAGTAACTTGGAAGTGTCGCAAATTTGGTAGTCTGATCATAAAGGGCGTTTTGGCGACACTTTTGGGACCATCTCAGAACTGTATTAAATTTGGCGGTCTGATCGAAAAGTGTGTCTCATCGACACTTCTACAACAAGCTCGAAATTATCTCAAATTTGGTAGTCTGGACGAAAATGGCGTTTTGGGGACACTTTTGGGACCAACTTGAAATTGTCACAAATTTGGCAATCTAATCAAAAATTACATTTTGGTGATACTTTAGAGATGAGCATGGAATTTTCAAAATTTTGGCAGTCTAATCGGAAAGTGCGTTTGTCCGACACTTTTGAGACCCACTCGAAATGGTGTCAAATTTTGTAGTCTAATGGGAAACGGCATTTTAGCGACACTTTTGGAATGAGATCGGAATTGTCTCAAATTTAGCAGTCTGATCAGAAATGAGATTTTAGAAGCACTTTTCGGATGAGATCGGAATTGTCTCAAATTTGGCAATTTGATCGGCGATGAAATTTTGGCGACACGTTTGGGAGGAGGTTGGAATTTTCCCAAATTTGGTAGTCAGATTAGAAACAGCGTTTTGGCGACACTTTTAGGACTAGCTCGACATTGTCTCAAATTTGGCAATCTAATCCAAAACGGCATTTTCGGGACACATTTAGCACGAGCTCGAAATTGTCCCAAATTTGGTTGTCTAATCGGAAACGACATTTTGGAAACACTTTTGGGACAAGTTTGGAATTGTCTCAAAGTTGGTAGTCTGAACGGAAATGACGTTATGTGACAATTTTAGGAAAACTTCATAATTGTCTCAACTTTGGATGTCAGATTGGAAACGGGGTTTTGGCGACACTATTTGGACGAGCTAGGAATTGTCTTAAATTTGGCAGTCTAATCGAAAATGGCATTTTGGTGAAACTTTTGGGATGAGCTTGGAATTGTCTCAAATTTGGCCCTCTGCTCTGAAACGACATTTTCGTGATACTTTTGGGACCAACTCGGAATAGACTCAAATTTGGCAGTCTGATGGGAAATGGCATTTACGTGACACTTTTGGAACGTGCTCGGAATTGTCTAAAATTTGGCAGTCTGATCGGATAGGGTGTTTTGCAGACACTTTCAGGACGAGTCAAGAATTGTCTCAAATTCAGCCATCTGAATGGAAACCGCATTTTGGAGACACTTTCGAGACAAGCGCGGAATTGTTACAAATTTGGAAATCTAATTTAAAATTGCATTTTAGAGAAACTTTTGAGACGCGCTCGAAATTGTCTCAAATTTGGCCGTTTGATTAGAAAGGGCGTTTTGGAGACTCTTTCGGCTTGAGTTAGGAATTGTCTCAAATTTGGCAGTTTGAACGAAAACAGGGTTTTGGAGACACTTTCGTGACGAGTGTGGAAATTGTCTGAATGAAAATTGCATTTTAGTGACAATTTTGGGACCAACTTGGAATTGTCTCAAATTTGGCAGTCCATTCTGAAATAACGTTGTAGCGACACTTTTGGGACAAGCTCCAAATTGTCTTGAAATTTGCAATTTGATCCAAAACGGCATTTTAGTTACACTTTTGGGACGAGATCAGAATTGTCTAAAATTTAGTTGTATGATCGAAAATGACGTTTTGGCTACACTTTCAGGACGAGCTCAGAATTATCTCCAATTTTGCTCGTTGATTAGAAACGGCATTTTGCTAACCCTGTTAGGACGAGCTCGAATTGTCTCAAAATTGGCAGTCTGATCGAAAACAGCGTTTTGGCAACACTTTTGGAACAAACTTAGAAGTGTTTCAAATTTGGCAATCTAATTTGAAATGGCATTTTGGCAACAGGCTTCGGAGGAGCTTGGTATTGTCTCAAATTTGGCAGTCTGATTAGAAACGTTGTTTTAGCAACACTTTCGGGATGAGTTCACAATTGCCTTAAATTTGCCACTCTGATCTGAATTGGAGTTTTTGCATCACTTTTCGGACCAACTCAAAATTGTCTCAAATTTTACAGTTTGATCGAAAACGACATTTTTGGGACATTTTTGGGATGAGCCCGGAATGGTCTCAAATTTGGGAGTCTGGTCAAAAACAGCATTTTAGCGACACTTTTGGGATGAGATCATAATTTTCTGAAATTTGGTAGTCTGATTAGAAACAGATTTTTGGCCATACGTTTGGGATGAGCTTGAAATTTTTTGAAATTTGACTGTCTGATCGGAAACCGCATTTTCGTGACAATTTTAGGAATTGTCTCAAATTTGTCCATTTGAACAGAAACAGCATTTTGGCCACACTTTCGGGAAGAGCACGAAATTGTTACAAATTTGGGAGTCTGATCGAAAATTGCATTTTAGTGAAACATTTGGGACGAGCTCGAAATTGTCCCAAATTTGGCAATCTATTCCAAAATGGCATTGTAGTGACACTTTTTAGACGAGTACAAAATTTTCACAAATTTGGCAGTCTAATCGGAAACGGCATTTTAGTGACACTTTTGGGACGAGGTCAGAATTGTCTAAAATTTGGCAGTGTGATCGGAAACGGCATTTTGGCGATACGTTTAGGTCGAGCTCAGAATATTCTCAAATTTGGCAGTCTGATTTGAAACAGCGTTTTTGTGACACGGTTGGGACTACTTGGAAGTGTCGCAAATTTGGCAGTTTGATCAGAAACGACATTTTGGCGACACTTTTGGGACAAGCTCAGAACTGTGTCAAATTTGGCAGTCAGATCGAAAAGTGCGTCTCGGAGACACTTTTGCAATGAGCTTGAAATTATCTCAAATTTGGTAGTCTGGATGGAAACGGCGTTTTGGAGACACTTTTGGGACCAACTCGAAATTGTCTCAAATTTGTCAGTCTGATGGAAAAATTCATTTTCGCGACACTTTTGGGACGAGCTCGAAATTGTCCGAAATTGGGCAATATGATTCGAAAGGGAATTTTAGCGACACTTTTGGGACCAACTCGAAATTGTGTCAAATTTGGTGGTCTAATAGGAAGCGGCATTTTGGCAACATTTTTGGGACGAGATCGGAACTTTCTCAAATTTAGTAGTCTGATCGAAAACGGAATTTTAGAGGCACTTTTGGGACAAGATTGGAATTATCTCAAATTTGGCAGTTTGATCAGAGATGGAATTTTGGTGACATGTTTGGGAGGAGCTGGGAATTGTCTCATATTTGGCAATCTGATCAGAAACAGCATTTCGGTGACACTTTTTGGACGAGATCGGAATTGTCTCAAATTTGGCAATCTGATCTGAAACGGCGTCATCCCAACAGATTTAGGATGAGCTCGAAATTGCCACAAATTTGGTTGTCTGATCGGAAATGACATTTTGGAGACAGTTTTGGGACAAGTTTGGAATTGTCTCAAATTTGGTAGTTTGATCGGAAACGGCGTTTCGACGATAATTTTGGGAATAGTTTGGAATTGTCTCAAATTTCGCTGTCCAATCGGAAACGGAGTTTTGGCGATGCTCTTGGAACGAGCTCGGAATTGTTTCAAATTTGGCAATCTGATCGGAAACTGCATTTTGGTTACACTTTTTGGGCAAGCTTGGAATTGCTCAAATTTGGTCGTCTGATCTGAAATGGAGATTTCGCGAAACTTTTAGGACCAACTCAGATATGTCTCAAATTTGGCAGTCTGATCAGAAAGGGCATTTGTAAGACACTTCCGGGACGAGTTAAAAATTGTCTCAAATTTGGCAGTCTGAACAGAAATAGAGTTTTGAACACACTTTCGAGAAAGGTATGGAAATTGTCTGATCAAAAATTGTATTTTTGTGACATTTTTGGGACCAGCTCAAAATTGTCTAAAATTTGGTAGGCCATTCTGAAACAGCATTGTAGCGACACTTTTGGGATGAGCTCGAAATTGTCTCAAATCTGCAGTCTGGTTGAAAACGGGATTTTAGCGACACTTTTAGTACAAGAACGGAATTATCTAAAGTTTGGCAATATGATCGAATATGACATTTTGGTGACACGTTTCGGTCACGCTCGAAATTGTCTCAGATTTGCTAGTGTGATCTAAAACGCTGTTTTGACAATACGTTTAGGACAAGCGTGGAATTGTCTTAAATTTGGTAGTCTGATTAGAAATAGTATCTTGGCGACACATTTTGGTCGAGCTCGAAATTGTCTTAGATTTGCCAGTGTGATCTAAAACGGCATTTTGGTGACATGTTTAGGACGAGTTTTGAATTGTCTTAAGTTTGGCAGTCTGATCGTAAATAACGTTTTAGCGACACTTTTGGGACGAGCTTGGAATTGTTTGAAATTTGGCAGTTTGTTCAGAAACGACATTTTCGTGAAACTTTTGGGACAAGATTGGAATTGTCTAAAATTTTGCAGTTTGACCAAAAATGGCATTTTGGCGACATTTTGGGACGAGCTCGAAGTTGTTTCAAATTTGGCAGTCTGATCGCCAATGGCATTTTTGTGATACTTTTGCAATGAGCATGGAAATGTCTTAAACTTGGCAGTCTGGTCTAAAAGAGCATTTTAGCGACACTTTTGGGACGACATCGAAATTGTCTCAAATTTGTCAGCCTGATCAGAAACTACATTTTCTCGACAAGTTTGGGACGAGCTCAGAATTTTCTCAAATTTGGCAGGTTGAATTTTAGCGACACTTTTAGGACAAGATCGAAATTGTCTCAAATTTTTGCATCATGTTCAGGACGAGCTCGAAATTTTCATAATTTTTGCAGTCTGATCGAAAACTGCATTTTTGCGACACGTTTTGGCCGAGCTCTGAATTGTCTCAGATTTCGCAGTCTGATTGGAAATGGCATTTTGGCGACACCTTTGGGACGTGCTCAGAATTGTCTCAAATTTGGGAGTCTGATCAGAAACGACGTTTTAGCGACACTTTTGGGCATTTTGGCGGTCTCATTGTAAACAACATTTTGGCGACACTTTTAAGACGAGCACGAAATTGTCTCAAATTGGAGGTCTGAACACAAATGGCATTTTAGCGACACTTTTGGGATGAGATCGAAATCGTCTCAAATTTGGCAGTCTGATTGGAAACGGCATTTTCGTGACACTTTTGTGACCAGCTCAAAATTGTCTCAAATTTGTTTATCTTATCAGAAATGACATTTTACGGGCAATTTTTGGACGAGTTCGGAATTGTCTTAAATCTGGCAGTGTGAGCGAAAACATCGTTTTGGAGACATTTATGGGACGAGTTGTGAATTGTCTCAAATTTGGTCGTCTAATTGGAAACAGCGTTTTGGCAACACTTTTAGGACGAGCTTAGAATTTTCTCTAATTTGGCTAGCTGATTCGAAACGGATTTTGCCGACCCTTTTGGGATGAGCTCAAACTGTCTCAAAATTGGCAGTCTGATCAGAAATAGCATTTTGCCGACCCTTTTGGAAATAGCATTGACTGGCTGATCAGAAGTAGCATTTTACCGACCCTTTGGAACAAGCTTAGAATTGTCTCAAATTTGGAAGTTTGATTTGAAACGGCATTTTGGCGACACGTTTGGGAGGAACTTGAAATTGTCTCAAATTCGACAATCTGATTGGAAATGTTGTTTTAGCGAAACTTTTACGACGAGCTCAGAATTGTCTCAAATTTGGCAGTCTAATCTAAAAAGGAGTTTTCACGACATTTTTGGGACCAACTCAAAATTGTCTGTCTGACTAGAAATGACATTTTGGCAACACTTTTGGGACGAGTTTGGAATTGTCCAAAATTTTGTACTCTGATCGAAATCGGCGTTTTTGCGACACTTTTGGGACGAACTTGGAATTGTCTCAAATTTGGGAGTCTGGTCAAAAGTAGCATTTCAGCAACACTTCTAAGATGAGATTAGAATTGTCTAAAATTCTAGCCTAATCTGAAATGAAATTTTGGCGACACGTTTAGGACGAGCTCGGAATTGTTTCAAATTTGGTAGTCTGATCGGAATAGCCATTTTCCCAGCAGATTTAGGACGAGCTCGAAATTGTCCCAAATTTGGTTGTCTAATCAAAAACGACATTTTGGTGTCACTTTTGGGATGATTTCATAATTGTCTCAAATTTGGTAGTCTCATCAGAAATGGCGTTTTGGCGACAATTTTAGGAAAAGTTCGTAATTGTCTCAACTTTGGCTTTCTAATTGGAAACAACATTTGGTGACACTTTGAGGACGAGTTTGGAATTGTCTCAAATTTCGCTATTTGATCTGAAACGGCGTTTTCGCGATACTTTTGGCACTAACTCTGAATTGTCTCAAATTTGGCAATTTGATGGGAAATGGCGTTTTCGTGACACTTTTGGGACGTGCTTGGGATTGTCTAAAATTTGGCAGTTTATTCAAAAACAACATTTTGGAGACACTTTTGGGATGAATTTAGAATTATCTCAAATTTGGCTATCTAATTGGAAACAGTGCTTTGCTGACAAATTTGGGAAAAGATCAAAATTGTGTCAAATTTGGCTATCTTATCAAAAATAGAGTTTTGGTGACATTCTTGGGACAAGCACGGAATTGTCTCAAAATTGGTAGTCTGATCGAAAATAGAATTTTGATGACACTTTCCAAATGAGTTTGGAATTGTCTCAAATTTGGCTGTCAAATCTAAAATGGCATTTTCGCGTTACTTTTGGGACCATTTGGAATTGTCACAAATTTGGCAGTTTGATGGAAAATGGCATTTTCGTCACACTTTTGGGACGCCCTTGGAATTGCCTCAAATTTGGCAGTCTGATTGGAAAGGGCGTTTTGGAGACACTTTCTGGATGAGTTAGGAATTGTCTGAAATTCGGCAGTCTGAACAGAAACAGCATTTTGGAGACACTTTCAAGATGAGCGTGGAATTTGTCAGATCAGAAATTGCATGTTAGCAATACTTTTGGGACTAGCTCGGAATTGTCTCAAATTTTGTCATTCATTACAATGACACTTTTTGGAATTGTCCTAAATTAATGGCATTTTGGCGACATGTTTAATTGTCTCATATTTGTAGAACGAGCTTGGAAGTGTCTTAAGTTTGGTAGTCTGATCAGAGACGATATTTTGGCGACACTTTTGGGATGAGCTCGAAATTGTCTGAAATTTGGCAGTCTTATATGAAATGGCATTTTCATCACACTTTTGGGACGAGCTCGAAATTGTCTCAAATTTTTGCAATGAACTTGGAAATGTCTCAATAATCTAAAATAGCATTTCTCAAATTTGGTAAATTGTATCAAATTTCGCATCAAATAGCATTTTGGTGACAATTTTGGAATTGTCAATTTTGCAACAAGCTTAGAATTGTCTCAAATTTGACAGTCTGATTTGAAATGGCATTTTGGCGACACGTTTGGAAGGAGCTCGGAATTGTCTTAAATTTGGTAGTCTGATCAGAAACGTTGTTTCAGCAACACTTTTGGGACATGCTCGAAATTGCCTGAAATTTGGCAGTCTGATCTGAAATTGAGTTTTCACGACACTTTTGTCCCGAGCTCAAAATTGTCTCAAATTTGGCATTCTGACTAGAAATGACATTTTGGTGACACTTTTGGGATGAGTTCGGAACTGTCCCAAATTTTGTAGTCTGATCGAAAACAATGTTTTCGCGACACTTTTGGGATGAGCTCGAAATTGTCTCAAATTTGAGAGTCTAGTCGAAATTAGCATTTTAGCGACACTTTTAGGACAAGCTCGGAATTGTCTCAAATTTGACACATTGATCGGAAAAAGCATTTTTGGACACATTTGGGACGTGCGCGGAATTGTCTAAAATTTGGCTATCTGATCGGAATTTGTATTTTGGAGACACTTTTAGGACTATATTGGAATTGTCTCAAATTTGATAGTCTGATTTAAAATTGCGTTTTGGCGAAAGGTTTGAGACGAGCTACGAAGTGTCTCAAATTTTGAAGTCTAATTAAAAACTGTATTTTTGCGACACTTTTTCGATGAGCTTGGAATTGTCTCAAATTTGTTAGGCTAATCTAAACCAGGATTTTAGCAACACTTTTGGGACGAGATTTGAATAGTCTCTAATTTGGCAATCTGATCCGAAAAAAAGCATTTTTGCGACAAGTTTGGAATGAGCTCAAAATTGTCTCAAATTTTGCAGTCTGATCGGAAACGTCATTCTGGCGACACTTTTGGGATGAGATCGAAATTTTCTCAAATTTAGCAGCCTGATCTGAAACGGGATTTTGAAGACACGTTTAAGACGAGCTAGAAATTGTCTCAAGTTTGGCAGTTTGATTGGAAACGGCATTTTGGTAACACTTTTGGGATGAACTCAAAATGGTCTCAAATTTGGTAGTCTAATCGGAAATGGCATTTTCATGACACATTTGGGATGAGATCGAAATTGTCTCAAATTTGACTGTCTAATTGGAAAATATCATTTTAGCGACACTTTTAGGACGAGTTCGGAATTGTCTCAAATTTCTTGGTCTGATCAGAAATGGCATTTTCGCGACACTTTTGGGATGAGCTTGGAATTGTCTAAAATTTGGGAGTTTGATCGAAAATAGCGTTTTGGTTACACTTTTGGGACGAGCTCTTAATTGCCTCAAATTTGGCAATATGGTCGGAAACGGCATTTTGGCGACACATTTGGGTTGAGCTCGAAATTGTCACAGATTTGGCAGTCTAATCGGGATTGGCGTTTTGGCAAAACTTTTGGGATGAGCTCTAAATTGTGGCAAATTTGGTAGTCTGATATGAAACGGTGTTCTGGTAACACTGTTGGGACTAACTTGGAAGTGTCGCAAATTTGGCAATCTAATCATAAACCGTGTTGTGGCGACACTTTTGGGACCAGCTCAGAACTGTATCAAATTTGGTGGTCTGATCGAAAAGTGCGTCTCGTCGACACTTCTACCACAAGCTCAAAATTATCTCAAATTTGGTAGTCTGGACGGAAATGGCATTTTGGGGACACTTTTGGGACCAACTCAAAATTATCACAAATTTGGCAGTCTAATCAAAAATTGCATTTTCGCGATACTTTAGGAACGAGCTCGGAATTGTTTGAAATTTGGCAGTCTAATAAGAAAGGGTGTTTCTATAACACTTTTGGGACTCTCGAAATGGTGTCAAATTTTGCAGTCTAATGGGACATGACATTTTAGCGACACTTTTGGAACGAGATTGGAATTGTTTCAAATTTAGCAGTCTGATCGGAAATGAGATTTTAGATGCACTTTTCGGATGAGATCAGAATTGTCTCAAATTCCGTAGTTTGATTGGAGATGAAATTTTGGCCCACACGTTTGGGAGGAGGTTGGAATTGTCTCAAATTTGACAGTTTGATCAGAAACGGCGTTTTGGCAACACTTTTAGGACTAGCTCAAAATTGTCTCAAATTTGGCAATCTGATCCAAAACGGCATTTTTGCAACATATTTAGCACGAGCTCGAAATTATCCCAAATCTGGTTGCCTAATCGGAAATGACATTTTGGAAACACTTTTGGGACAAGTTTGGAATTGTCTCAAAGTTGGCAGTCTGAACGGAAACGGCGTTTTGGTGACAATTTTAGGAAAACTTCAGATTTGTCTCAAACTTGGCTGTCTGATCGGAAATAGGGTTTTGGCGACACTCTTGGAACGAGCTTGGAATTTTCTCAAATATGGAAGTTTGATCGAAAATGGCATTTTTGTCACACTTTTGGGATGAGTTTGGAATTGTCTCAAAGTTAGCCCTCTGCTCTGAAAACGGCATTTTCGCGATACTTTTGCGACCAACTCTGAATAGTCTCAGATTTGGCAGTCTGATAGGAAATGGCGTTTACGTGACACATTTGGGACAAGGTCAAAATTGTCTTAAATTTGGTAGTTTACCTTCGGGACGAGTCAGGAATTGTCTCCAATTCGGCCATCTGAACGGAAACAGCATTTTGGAGACACTTTCAAGACGAGCGCGGAATTGTTACAAATTTGGAAGTCTAATCGGAAATTGCATTTTAGAGAAACTTTTGGGACGTGCTCGAAATTGTCTCAAATTTGGCAGTTTGATCGGAAAGAGCGTTTTGGAGACTCTTTCTGGATGAGTTAGGAATTGTTTCAAATTTGGCAGTCTTAACGAAAATAGGGATTTGGAGACACTTTCGTGACGAGCGTAGAAATTGTCTAAACGAAAATTGCATTTTAGCGACAATTTTGGGACTAGCTCGAAATTGCCTCAACTTTGGCAGTCCATTGTGAAATAACATTGTAGCGACACTTTTGGGACAAGCTTGAAATTGTCTCGAATTTGGCAGTCTGGTCGAAAATGGCATTTTGGCCACACTTTTGGGATGAGATTAGAATTGTCTAAAATTTGGCTGTATGATCGGGAACTTTATTTTGGCGACACGTTTCGGTTGAGCTCAAAATTTTCTCGGATTTTCCAATGTGATCTGAATCAACGTTTTGGTGACACGTTTAGGACGAGCTTAGAATTTTTTTAAATTTGGCAGTCTGATCTTAAATGGCATTTTTTGCAACACTTTTGGGACGAGCTTGGAATTGTCTTATATTTGGCAGTCTGATTGGAAACGTCATTTTCGCAACGCTTTTGGGACTAGATTGGAATTTTCTAAAATTTTCCAATCCGATCAGAAACGACATTTTGACGACGCGTTTGGGACGAGCATGGAATTGTATCAAATTTTGCAGTCTGATCGGAAAATGGCATTTTTGCGACAATTTTGCGACAAGCTCAAAAATGTCTTAAACTTGGAAGTCTTATCTAAAACAATATTTTAGCGACACTTTTGGGACTAGATCGGAATGGTCTCAAATTTGGCAGTCTAATCGGAAACTATATTTTCGTGGCAAGTTTGGAACGAGCTTGGAATTGTCTCAAATTTAGCAGGTTGCATTTTAGCGACACTTTTGGTAAAAGCCTGGAATTCTCTCAAAGTTGGTAGTCTGATTAGAAACTACATTTTTGCATCATGTTTGGGATGAGCTCAGAATTTTCTCAAATTTCACAGTTCTTATCGGATACTGCATATTTTCGACATGTTTGGGACGAGCTAGGAATTGTATCAAATTTGGGTGTTTGATCGGAAACTACATTTTAGTGACACTTTTGGGACGAGATCAAAATTATCTCAAATTTGGTAGCCTCATTGGAAAAGGCGTTTTGGCGACACTTTTGGGACCAGCTTGAAATTATCTCAAATCGACAGTTTGATCAGAAACAGCATTTTAGCGACGTTTTTGGGACGAGATCGAAACTGTCTCAAATTTGGCAATCTGATCAAAAACGGCATTTTTGTGACACTTTTGTGACTAGCACGAAATTGTCTCAAATTTGGTTGTTTGATCAGAAATGGCATTTTGGTGACAATTTTTGGACGAGTTTGGAATTGTCTTAAATCTGACAGTCTAATCGAAAAGGGCGTTTTGGCGACACTTATGGGACGAGTTGTGAATTGTCGCAAATTTGGCTGTCTAATCATAAATGACGTTTTGGCTACACTTTCAGGACGACCTCAGAATTATCTCTAATTTCGTTGGCCGATCAGAAACGGCATTTCGCCAACCCTGTTGGGACATGCTCGAATTGCTGCAAAATTGGCAGTCTGATCTGAAACAGTGCTTTGGCAACACTTTTGGAACAAGCTTAGAATTGTTTCAAATTTGGTAGCCTAATTTGAAATGGCATTTTGGCGACAGGTTTCGGAGGAGCTTGGAATTGTCTCAAATTTGGCAGTCTTATTAGAGACATTGTTTGAGCAACACTTTTGGGATCAGCTCGCAATTGCCTCAAATTGGCCACTCTGATCTGAATTGGAGTTTTTGCGTCACTTTTGGGACCAACTCAAAATTGTCTCAAATTTTGTAGTCTGACTGCAAATGACATTTTGGTGACACTTTTGAGAGGAGTTCAGAATGGTCCCAAATTTCGCAGTCTGGTCGGTAAGGGCGTTTTGGTGACACTTTTGGGTCAATTTCGTAGTTGTCTAAAATTTTGTAGTTTGATTGAAAACGGCATTTTTGCGACACTTTTGGGACGAGCTCAGAATTGTCTCAAATTTGCGATTCTGGTCAAAAGCAACATTTTAGCGACACTTTTGGGATGAGATCAGAATTGTCTGAAATTTGGCAATCTGATCAGAAATGGAATTTTGGCAATACGTTTGGGATGAGCTCGGAATTGTCTGAAATTTGACTGTGTGATCGGAAATTGCATTTTCGTGACACTCTTAGGAACTGTCTCAAATTCGTCCGTTTGAGCGGAAATAGCATTTTGGACACACCTTGGGGAAGAGCACAAAGTTGTTACGAATTTGGGAGTCTGATCGAAAATTGCATTTTGGCGAGACATTTGGGACGAGCTTGAAATTGTCCCAAATTTGACAGTCCATTCTGAAATGGTATTGTAGCGACACTTTTGGGATGAGCATGAAATTGTCACAAATTTGGCAGTCTGACCAGAAACGACATTTTAACAACACTTTTGGGACGAGGTCATAATATTCTAAAATTTTGCAGTATGATCGGAAATAGCATTTTGGCGACACGTTTAGGTTGAGCTCGAAACATTCTAAGATTTGGCAGTCTGATTTTAAATGGCATTTTTGTGACACTATTTGGGACTAGCTTGGAAGTGTCGCAAATTTGGCAGTTTGATCAGAATCGGCGATTTAGCAGCACCTTTTGGACAAGCTCAAAACTGTGTCAAATTTGGCAGTCTAATCGGAAAGTGCGTCTTAGAGACACTTTTCCAACTAGCTTGAAATTATCTCAACTTTGGTAGTCTGGACGAAAACGGTGTTTTGGAAACATTTTTGGGACCAACTCGAAATTGTCTCAAATTTGGTAGTCTGATCGAAAAATGCATTTTGGCGACACTTTTGGGACAAGCTTGGAATTGTCCGAAATTGGGCAAGCTAATTCGAAAGGGCATTTTAGCGACACTTTTGGGATGAGATCGGAACTGTCTGAAATTTAGTAGTCTGATCCAAAACGAGATTTTAGAGGCACTTTTGGTATGAGATTAGAATTGTCTCAATTTTGGCTATTTGATCGGAGATGGAATTTTGGTGACACGTTTGGGAGGAGCTGGGAATTGTCTCATATTTGGCAATCTGATCAGAAACAGTGTTTCAGCGACACTTTTTCGATGAGATCGGAATTGTCTCAAATTTGTCAATCTGATCTGAAACGGTGTTTTCCCAACAGATTTAGGACAAGCTCGAAATTGTCACAAATTTGGCTGTCTGATCGAAAATGACATTTTGGAGACACTTTTGGGATGAGTTTAGAATTGTCTCAAATTTGGCAGTTTGATCTGAAACGGTATTTTGATGACAATTTTGGGAAAAGTTCAAAATTGTCTCAAATTTGACTGTCTGATCGGAAACGGAGTTTTGGTGACACTCTTGGGACGAGCTCAGAATTATTTGAAATTTGGCAGTTTGATCGGAAACTACATTTTTTGGTGACACTTTTGGGGCGAGCTTGGAATTGGTCAAATTTGGTCGTCTGATTTGAAATGGAGATTTTGCAATACTTTTGGAACCAACACAGAATTGTCTCAAATTTGGCAGTCTGATGGGAAATGGCGTTTCCGTGACACTTTTAGGATACGCTCGGAATTGTCTCAAATTTGGTAGTCTGATCAGAAAGGGCATTTGGAAGACATTTTCGAGATGAGTTAAGAATTGTCTCAAATTTGGCAGTCTGAACAAAAACAGTGTTTTGGAGACACTTTCGAGACGAGTGTGGAAATTGTCTGATCGAAAATTATATTTTAGCGACATTTTTGGGACCAGCTCGAAAATGACTCAAATTTGACAGTCCATTTTGAAACAGCATTGTAGCGACACTTTTGGGATGAGCTCGAAATTGTCTCAAATTCTGCAGTCTGATCGAAAATGGGATTTTAGCGACACTTTTGGGACGAGATCGGAATTGTCTTAAACTTGGCTATATGATCGAAAACGGCAATTTGGCGACACGTTTCGGTTAAGCTCGAAATTATCTCAGATTTGCTAGTGTGATCTGAAACGGTGTTTTGGCAATACGTTTAGGTCAATAGTGGAATTGTCTTAAATTTGGCAGTCTGATTGGAAATAGTATTTGGGCGACACGTTTCGGTCGAGCTTGAAATTGTCTTAGATTTTCCAGTGTGATCTGAAACGACATTTTGGTGACACGTTTAGAACGAGTTTTGAATTGTCTTAAGCTTGGCAGTCTAATCATAAACGACATTTTGGCAACACTTTTGGGACGAGCTTCAAATTGTTTGAAATTTGGCAGTCTGTTCAGAAATGACTTTTTCGCGACACTTTTGGGACCAGATTGGAATTGCCTAAAATTTTGTAGTTTGACCAAAAATGGCATTTTGGCAACATTTTGGGACGAGCTCGGAGTTGTATCAAATTTGGCAATCTGATCGCCAACGGTGTTTTTGGGATACTTTTGCGACAATCTTGGAAATGTCTTAAACTTGGTAGTTTGATCTAAAACAGCATTTTAGCGACACTTTTGGGACGAGATCAGAATTGTCTCAAATTTGGCAGTCTGATCAAAAACTATATTTCTCATGACAAGTTCGGGATGAGCTTGGAATTTTCTCGAATTTGGCAGGTTGAATTTTAGCGACACTTTTAGGACGAGATCGGAATTGCCTCAAATTTTCGCGTCATGTTTGGGACGAGTTTTGAATTGTCTAAAATTTGGCCGTCTAATCGGAAACAACATTTTGGCAACACTTTTAGGATGAGCTCAGAATTTTCTCTAATTTGGTAGGGTGAATTGAAACAGCATTTTGCCGACCCTTTTGGGACGAGCTCGAATTGTCTCAAAACTGGCAGTCTGTTTTGAAATGGCATTTTGCCGACCCTTTTGGAAACAGCATTAGCTGGCTGATCAAAAACAGTAATTTGCCGAACCTTTTAGAACAAACTTAGAATTGTCTCAAATTTGGCTATTTAATTTGAAATGGCATTTTGGCGGCACGTTTGGGAGGAACTCAAAATTCTCTCAAATTTGGCAGTCTAATCTGAAATGGAGTTTTCGCAACATTTTTGGGACCAGCTCAAAATTATCAATCTGACTGGAAATGACATTTTTCGCAACACTTTTGGAACGAGTTCGGAATTGTCCAAAATTTTGTAGTCTGTTCGAAATTGGCATTTTCGCGATACTTTTGGGATGAACTCGAAATTGTCTCAAATTTGGTAGTCTGGTCAGAAACAACATTTTAGCAACACTTCTAGGATGAGATTAGAATTTTTGAAATTCATAGTCTAATCATAAATGGAATTTTGGCGACAGGTTTAGGACGACCTCGGAATTGTTTCAAATTTCGCAGTCTGATCAGAAATGGCATTTTGGCGACAATTTTGGGACAAGCTCGGAATTGTCTCAAAGTTGGCAGTCTGATCGGAAACGGCATTTTAGTGACACTTTTCGATCGAGCTCGGAATGGTGTCAAATTTGGCAGTTAGATCTGAAACGGCATTTTAGCGACATTTTTGGGACGAGCTCGAAATTGTCTTAAATTTGGCTGTCTCATAGGAAACGGCGTGTTGGCAACACTTTTGGGAAGAGTTCAGAATTGTCTCAAATTGGCAGTTTGATCAGAAATGGCATTTTACTAACACTTTTGGGATGAGATTAAAATTGTCTCAAATTTGGCAGTCTAATCGGAAACGGCATTTTGGTGACACTTTTGTTACCAGCTCAAAATTGTCTCAAATTTGGTTGTCTGATCAGAAATGACATTTTGGCGACAATTTTTGGACGAGTTCGGAATTGTCTTCAATCTAGCAGTCTGATTAGAAATCGTGTTTTGGAAACACTTGTGAGACGAGTTGTGAATTGTCTCAACTTTGGCTTTCTAATCGGAAATGGCATTTTGGCGACGCTTTTGGGACAACGTCAGAATTATCGCTAATTTGGCTGGCTGATCGGAAACGCCATTTTGTCGACCCTTTTGGGACGAACTCGAATTGTCTGAAAATTGGTAGTCTGATCAGGAACAGCGTTGTGGCAACACTTTTGCGACAAGCTTAGAATTGTCTCAAATTTGGCAGTCTGATTTGAAAGAGCATTTTGGCAACGTGTTTGGAAGGAGCTTAGAATTGTCTCAAATTTGGCAGTCTGATCAGAAATGTTGTTTTAGCAACACTTTTCGGACATGCTCGAAATTGCCTCAAATTTGGCAATCTGATCTGAAATCAAGCTTTCACAACACTTTTGTCACCAGCTCAAAATTGTCTCAAATTTGGCAGTTTGACTGGAAATGATATTTTGGTGACACTTTCGAGATGAGTTCGGAATTATCGCAAATTTTGTAGTCTAATCGAAAACAACATTTTCGCGACACTTTTGGGATGAGCTCGGAATTAAACAATTTGGCAGTCTGATTTGAAATGGCATTTTGGCGAAAGGTTTGAGACGAGCTTTGAAGTGTCTCAAATTTGGTAGTCTAATTGAGAATGGCATTTTTGTGACACTTTTGGGATGAGCTCAGAATTGTCTCAAATATGGTAATCTAATCTGAAATGGGATTTTAGCAACACTTTTGGAATGAGATTTGAATAGTCTCCGATTTGGCAGTCTAATCCGAATAAAGCATTTTGCGACATGTTTGGAACGAGCTCAAAATTGTCTCAAATTTTGTAGTCTAATCGAAAACGTTGTTTGGGTGACACTTTTGGGATGAGATCGAAATTTTCTCAAATTTAGCAGTCTGATTTGAAGCAGCGTTTTGAAGACACATTTGGGACAAGCTGGGAGTTGTCTCAAATTTGGCAATCAGATCAAAAACGGCATTTTGGTAACACTTTTGGGATGAACTCGGAATTGTCTCTAATTTCGTAGTCTGATCGGAAACGACATTTTCATGACACTTTTGGGATCATATCAAAATTGTCTTAAATTTGGCAATCTGATTGGAAATGATATTTTGGTGATAGTTTTGGGACGAGTTCAGAATTGCTTCAAATTTTTTTGGTCTGGTCAGATATGGCGTTTTTTTCAAACTTTTGGAATGAGCTTGGAATTGTCTGAAATTTGGGATTTTTATCGAAAACAGCATTTTGGCGACACTTTTGAAACGAGCTCTTAATTGCCTCAAATTTGACAACATGATTGGAAACGACATTTTGGCGACACATTTAGGTCGATCTCGAAATTGTCACAAATTTGGCAGTCTAATCGGGATCGGCGTTTTGGTAACACTTTTGTGACAAGCTCAGAATTGTCTCAAATTTGACAGTCTGATTTGAAACGGCGTTCTGGCGACACTGTTGGGACTAACTGGAAAGTGTCGCAAATTTGGCAGTCTGATCATAAATGGTGTTTTGGCAACTATAGACTTCCCCGAACGTCCCAGGAGAAATCCTGTTTTGTTCATTGGGCTCACTACGGTTCAGACTTGATGTCACGGTTCTAAATCTGATCCCACAAAGTGCAATGCGAGACCGATAAATCACCAAAGAGTCCAAATCTGACAAATTGTTTTGAAAAATAGATTTTTAGAAAGAAGTGCCAAACATGGACTGCTTTGCCAAATACAGAGTTGCCACCTAAATATTTTATTTTGGGGGAATTTAGGGAACCCTGACTCGTGCCTAAGGCCACGTGTTCGTCATCGCCAAAGTTGCCTCGGCTCGGGAACTTGGGTGTGATTGGGGAAGGTCATTTCATGAGCACCCCCGCTCGCCCAATCGAAGATCGGCCACTACTAAGCATGATATCAAGTTTTTGAAAACACATGTGCTCTTATTCCCGTTTATTAGCCTAGAATTACTATGTGATGTGCACATCATACAAGTATAGATTGGATTGCCTAATTTGGAACAAAGCATCGCATATCCGTTTATTTTGAAAATGGATTGAAGTTTGCTACTTGCAAGTAGGCTAAAACATGAGTTTCAACGAATTATTCCAACTCAAGCAACACAACCTTCACCCACAGGCATTCTGGCAATTATATCACATAATTACATAGCCTCATGGTAAGCACGCTATCATGGCAGTCACTCACACACATGCAAGGATGCTAAAGGATAAACACTTACTGAGTACTTCGAGCCAAAGAAAGAAGCTAATTAGAAAACATGCATGAATCCTAACTATGCTGAGATGTGTAATGCAACACATGCAAGAATGCAACTAAGATAGACTGGGCTATTCTAAGATGGCATGTGAGATGTTACAGGTAACATGTATTCAACTTGGAATTGAAATACGATGCAGTTAGTATGATGTGCCGAGCCTAGTGCATGCAATACAAATGAATGAATGCAAACATGCGAACATATAGATGCTAATAGAAACATGCCCTAAAACTAACCATCATAAGCTGGTAAATAAAAGGGAGAAGGACGTGGGGTTGGAAGACACACACACACACGCACACTTATTACAAAGTTCGCCCTCTCGCAGAGGGTCTGAATAAATAATACAAACCGAATAATTAATCAACTACCTTAGCTAATTAAATATTACAAAACCCTTAATTAATTAACAAATTAATTATAAAACAGTCTAAACATTAAACTAAAGAGGCCGCCACAGCTCCGCCTCGGAATGATTGGATGATGCATGCACGATTCGCCTCGCTTGGAAACCCGTAGCCATGCCTCTGTTTGCACTATTTTATGACTCTGAAGACTGCACGAGTCCCAAATATGCTTCTGAACTACTCCTCGAGAATTATGGGATGTCACCGACCAAGAGAAAATAGCACCGGCCATGGAAATATGGTCATCGACCAAAAGTGGGACCATCGGCTGGATTTTGGTAGTCGGCCGGCACTGAAAGTGGCCAACCGGTCATTTCTTCCTGTAGAACACTGGTTTTGCTGCAGCAGAGGACAGACAGTGCATGGCAAAGAATTTACAAGTCAAATGTATGTACGACCACCCTCCCTATCATGCTAAGAACTCAAGGGAGCATGGCTCTCGATCCTCGGGCCACCAATCATGCATTTCGATGCATGATGGCCAAAGGTGTCAAAAGTGCATATCAATATGGAATGAATGCAACACACAAATGAATGCTACACACTCTATCATATTGCGTCAAGAGTGTCGGCGACCGAGGATTGAGGCACATTTCGTCGCTTTAAGTACGAAACGTCGCTTGATCCTCATGTTTGGTTTGACACCCCAAAACCAAACAAAATGCAATGCATGTATGCCAAATGCAATGCGAAATATGCAATTAATGCAATGCAACATGAACAATGCAACTTAACATGCAAGCAACATGGTAATACAATAGGTATGCAACACTACAATGCAACCTAGATATGCAAGTATACAAAGTGATAGACATGCAACAATGACACTAACCACAAGGATGAGACAACATGCAATGCGGTAAGCCTACAACAATACATAAGTGCATGATCCATGGGCTTTACACTGAGGATGGGTAGGCCTCAGCCGTACCAAAACAGTGGCCAAAGTGCTAAGAAATGATGGACAAAACACACCCAAACATGCTCACGTAAAGGTCCAACACTTAGGCATAAAAAGGAGTCGACTTCTAAGCTCATTAAGAAGAGACAAATATGGAGAAATGGCAAGCATGATAAGCTTCTAAAAATGTGCAAGGAATGATGCCAAATCAGCCAAGCCATGCAAGTAAGGTATGCAATAAAGCCCAAAACTTAAGACTAACAAAAGGGGGAGGGGGAACTATGGCCAAACCCACCGAGCCCCAAAGAGCCAAGATGACTTAAAACAGTCTTAGGGTAGACCAAAATAGGGCTGGGGCATGCATGGAACAAGGCCAAAACATGCTAAGAAATGGGCGCAAAATAGAAGGCATTCAAGGCCACAAAGAGAGCATTCCACTACAACTACTTCAACCAAACATGGCATGGGTTATGCAATCAAAAACAAAGCTATAACATTTCAAGATAAGCCCCAATACCCACTTAGATGGCACCTAAATGACTTAAGTCTAGAGGTATGCACAATGGCCCAAACATGGAGCATAAGACAACAACTCTTCAAAGCATTGAAAGGATGGCAAATGCAAGCATACAAGCATGGAACATGGACTGAAATAGCATGACAAGTGATTCCAAGCCACTGACATAGCCCAAGTAAAGCATGCTCATGGCTCACACACCCAAAGCTAACAAGCAAAAAATGCATGGTGGCTATACAAAACATGGCAAACATGACCAAATCAACACCAAACAAAGCTTAAACATGTCACAACATGGATAAAAGCTTCATGAAGTCAAGCTAAAACATGCAAGCATGATGGTCTAAATGCATGATACATGTTTAGGCAAATGAGAGGATTGCAAAGCAAGTGCATGATGCATGCAATAAGCCAATGAACCAACATGAAATAGAGATATAACATGATAAACAAACACCAAATACCCACTGAAATGAAGCTAAAACACATTAAACCAACATGCTACCTTCACAAGCCAACAATGCAAGCAAATGAGGCATAAGGGAAGAGGGGTGTCCCTCCCCTATACAAGTCCTCAAAACCACTTCTCCACCACTGAAAATCCTCTAGATTTCAGTGGTGAGAAGGTCAAAATAAAAGGGTTCCAAGGCTCAAGAAGAAGGCCACAAAAAGAGGCCAAACAAGGCCTAAGAGGGGGTAGACAACCCCCAACCCAAAAGTAACCTTAAACAAAAACCTTAAGCATGAAAATACATAAATTTTATCAGTTATACACTAAACTTAAAATAGTATGCAAGATGGGCTAAAAGCTTAAGGCAAAATGGAAAATAAAAGGGGTAGTTCTCACCCTTGAAGAACACTTCAAGAACATCAACTCCAGCACCTCCTTTTGATCAAAACCAACTTAAAAACTCTGAAATCAACCCCTCAACACCTCAGTAATCAAAGTATGGTGTAACACTAGGTGCTTTAGTGCAAAAATATGAACCAAAACAACCTTTAGAACACTAATACACACACAAATGTAGAGAGAAGGGGAGATATAGAGAGAGAGTGATATATATTTTATATCACCGGTTGTTCCACCCCTGGAAAGGAAGGGGAGGTCCTCCTCTTATAGGAATTCCAATTCTAGGCTTCCAGGGGAAGCTAAGTGTAAGAATGAAATCCCTCCATACGCGTGTATGGAGGGCATAATTTGTGCTCACCAGCTGGCACAACTGGCATGCACAATGCCAGAAAAAGGCAAAGAAAAGGTCTCGGCCAGACAAAGGGGCCGGTCGACCAACACACATAGCCGGCCGACCAAATACAGCGCCGGTCGACCAATACAATTGGCCGGTAGCAAGAAATCATGGCTGGTGACCTCAGACCATGGCCGGTGGGTTGAGGAAATGGCAAACAAGCCACCCTCTTCCCTCAAAATAGCAACACAAATGCTTGGTCCACAACCAAGCACAAAACAGTCAAGTTGAGAGGTCTTGAGGCAAGGCGTGCGGTCGGGTCCTCGGAGAACTCAAAACGAACACGAACAAGGGTGATCATCGAGTGTTCAAATGATGACGTCCAAGTCTTGAGGACGGTCAAAAATAGGGTGTCTACAGTAACACTTTTGGGGCCAGCTCAGAACTGTATCAAATTCGGTGGTCTGATCGAAAAGTGCGTCTCGTCGACACTTCTGCAACACGCTCGGAATTATCTCAAATTTGGTAGTCTGGACGGAAATGGCATTTTGAGGACACTTTTGGGACCAACTCAAAATTTTCACAAATTTGGCAGTCTAATCAAAAATTGCATTTTGGCGATACTTTAGGGAAGAGCTCGGAATTGATTGAAAATTGGCTGTCTAATTGGAAAGGGCATTTCTGTGACACTTTTGGGACCTACTCGAAATGGTGTCAAATTTTGTAGTCTAATGGGAAACGGTATCTTAGCGACACTTTTGGAACAAGATCGGAACTGTCTCAAATTTAGCAATCTGATCGAAAATGAGAATTTAGAAGCACTTTTTGGATGAGATCAGAATTGTCTCAAAGTTGGCAGTTTGATCGGAGACGAAATTTTGGCAACACGTTTGGGAGGAGGTTGGTATTGTCCCAAATTTGGCAGTTTGATCAGAAATGGCATTTTGGTAACACACTTTTTGGAGTGGCTCGAATTGTCTCAAATTTGGCAATCTGATCCAAAACGACATTTTCGCGACATATTTAGCACGAGCTCGAAATTGTCCCAAATTTGGTTGTCTAATCGGAAATGACATTTTGGAAACACTTTTGGGACAAGTTTGGAATTGTCTGAAAGTTAATTCTAAAAGCGGTTTCCGAATTAGAAACCCAGGCGATGGCTCCATCCATGCAGACAATGGAGCGATGTGCAGACACACATCCTGCTGCTGAGTTAGATAAAATATGTATGGACTCAGAGAATATGGCAAAATCCAGCTGTGGACTTAGGAATAGTGACACAATTTCCTAATTATCATAATTGTATAATTGTTACTATTCCTCAATCAAATAATTTGTTCAAATGTTTTGTAGTTCTGTCTTGTTGTGTATTATATTGGAATACTTAGCCGCCTTGAATATGATCCATTCTAGTGGCCACTTCTTTCATAGTTTTGATAGGCCTATGAAAAAGCATTGGCTAACTATGGGCCTTGTCACGTTATAGGGGCCTCTTCATTTGGGAGACTGTAATTCGGCCTCTTAATTTGGGAGACTATAATTGGGCCCATTTATGTTATTGTTGATGATCCAAAACAATAATCACATTAATTAAATATATCTCAACATTTTATTATTTAATCGTGAAAATGTACATAAATATTTTCCCACCGCTAATCTTTTACATAATATGAAAGCTCGTCGAGTACAATGGTAAGTGCGAGACAATAATTAACTGTACTAATAATCCCAAAGCTGGATAATTTGTTCCTCATCCTGCGTGCAATAAGCTGGGTAAATACAGTCTCCGTCAGGCTTCTGAGACCATTGGATATCAGCCATGTATACATTGTCGCCGTGAACGTCCGGACTCCCAATGCTCGCCAGAGGTTGTAGTTGAACAGGCATTCTATCTTGTAGACCCTGTGATTCCTTGATCGGGACATGTCTACCGCTTTGAACCACATCGGGTTCTTCAAAGTGTCGTAAAAGACCTCTGATAGCATCCTCTCTCTCCGGTGGATGTGGTTCAACACATCCGTTCATGTAGAATATCGAACATCCGCTTTGGAAGTGGAATATCTTCCTGCGTTGGGCTTTCTTCTCATTGCGATGCCTCTTCTTGATCAGTTCTGGCAAAGAGGGGTAGACTGAGTGTGTAGAATTCTACGTTTCGGATCGTCCACACTTGGAGCCTGGTGTGTTCATGTTTTTCCAAATAGTCTTTGTAACTAGAATCGGCTCCGGGGTTGCATAATATAATACTTGGAATCCCGCCTTTTATTTTCTTTGGGTGGGCATATTTATAATTTGAAAAAAAATCCCGTTGCGCTCCAATAAATTCCCGCCAATGTTTCAAATATTGTGGGGCTACATCATCGATTATGTTGTAAAAAGCCTTGTTATTGTGGTCCCGCAAATCGATGTGACCAGAATAATAATTATGTGGCCCTAAAGATTGGGCCCAACATGTTTTTCCAATTCTAGATGGGTCTTCAATTATAATGCTCTTGGGCATGTGTGGTCTTTGGGCTTTGTCGCTTATATTTTCTGTAACTCATTGCTGTATGGCTATTGGAACGATCCATACTGTATCTGTAAATTGATGAACATACATCAATGGCGGAGTAAATGAAATCATGTCGTAATTGGATGACAACTTGTCATAATTTAGCCAGAAACATTTTGGATCGCCATTTCTTACCAGTGCCAGTGCTTCTTCTTTACTTCCGGCTGCAAGAGCTTCGTGATATACATTTTCTTTGTTGTCCTTGTTAGCGCAGCAACCCCTCTCACGGAATTCACCACATTTTGTGTAGTCCTCGTATTTGGAGATGTACTCCAACATAGCTTGATGGTTGTTGGCCCCTTGTATATTTGGATGGAAATGGCGATTAGTGCAATCGTGAGTCGATCTCAAAATTGTCACAGATTTGGCAGTCTAATCGGGATCAGCATTTTGGCAACACTTTTGTGACGAGCTCAGAATTGTGTCAAATTTGGCAGTCTGATTTGAAACGGCGTTCTGGCGACACTGTTGGTACTAAATTGGAAGTGTCGCAAATTTGGCAGTCTGATCATAAATGGTGTTTTGGCAACACTTTTGGGGCCAACTCAGAACTGTATCAAATTCGTTGGTCGGATCGAAAAGTGTGTCTCGTCGACACTTCTGCAACACGCTCGAAATTATCTCAAATTTGGTAGTCTGGATGGAAATGGCGTTTTGAGGACACTTTTGGGACCAACTCAAAATTTTCACAAATTTGGCAGTCTAATCAAAAATTGCATTTTGGCGATACTTTAGGGAAGAGCTCGGAATTGTCTGAAAATTGGCCGTCTAATCGGAAAGGGCGTTTCTGTGACACTTTTGGGACCTACTCGAAATGGTGTCAAATTTTGTAGTCTACTGGGAAATGGCATCTTAGCGATACTTTTGGAACAAGATCGGAACTGTCTCAAATTTAGCAGTCTGATCGAAAATGAGAATTTAGAAGCACTTTTTGGATTAGATCGGAATTGTCTCAAAGTTGGCAGTTTGATCGGAGACGAAAGTTTGGCAACACGTTTGGGAGGAGGTTGGTATTGTCCCAAATTTGGCAGTTTGATCAGAAACGGCCTTTTGGTGACACTTTTTCGAGTAGCTCGAATTGTCTCAAATTTGGTAATCTGATCCAAAACGACATTTTCGCGACATATTTAGCACGAGCTCGAAATTGTCCCAAATTTGGTTGTCTAATCGGAAACGACATTTTGGAAACACTTTTGGGACAAGTTTGGAATTGTCTCAAAGTTAATTCTAAAAGTGGTTTCCGAATTAGAAACCCAGGCAATGGCTCCATCCATGCAGACAATGGAGTGATGTGTAGACACACATCCTGCCACTGAGTTTGATAAAATATGTGTGGACTCAGAAGATGTGTCAAAATCCGACTGTGGACTTAGGAATAGTGACATAATTTCCTAATTATCATAATTGTATAATTGTTACTATTCCTCAATAAAATAATTTGTTCAAATGTTTTGTAGTTCTGTCCTGTTCTGTATTATATTGGAAAACTTAGCCGCCCTGAATATGATCCATTCTAGTGTCTACTTCATTCGTAGTTTTGATGGGCCTGTGAAAAAGCATTGGCTAACTGTGGGCCTTGTCACGTTATATGGGCCTCTTCATTTGGGAGACTGTAATTGGGCCTCTTCATTTGGGAGACTATAATTGGGCCCATTTATATTATTGTTGATGATCCAAAACAATAATCACATTAATTAAATATATCTCAATATTTTATTATTTAATCGTGAAAATGTACATAAATATTTTCCCACCGCTAATCTTTTACATAATATGAAAGCTCGTCCAGTACAATGGTAACTACGAGACAATAATTAACTATACTAAATCCCAAAGCTGGATAATTTGTTCCTCATCCTGCGTGGAATAAGCTGGGTAAATACAGTCTCCGTCAAGCTTCTGAGACCATTGGATGTTAGCCATGTATACATTGTCGCCATGAATGTCCGGACTCCCAACGCTCGCCGGAGGTTGTAGTTGAACAGGCATTCCATCTTGTAGATCCCGTGATTCCCTGGTCGGGACATGTCTACCGCTTTGAACCACATCGGGTTCTTCAAAGTGTCGTAAAAGACACCTGATAGCATCCTCGCTCTCTAGTGGATGTGGTTCGACACATTCGTTCATGTGGAATATCGAACATCCGCCTTGGAAGTGGAATATCTTCCTACGTTGGGCCTTCTTCTTCTCATTGCAATGCCTCTTCTTGATCGGTTCTGGCGAAGAGTGGCTTACTGAGTGTGTAGAACTCTGCGTTTCGGATCGTCCACGCTTGGAGCCCGGCGTGTTCATGTTTTTCCAAATATTCTTTGTAACTAGAATCGACTCCGGGGTTGCATAATATAATACTTGGAATCCCGCCTTTTATTTTCTTTAGGCGAGCATATTTACAATTTGAAAAAAAATCCTGTTGCGCTCCAATAAATTCCCGCCAATGTTTCAAATATTGTGGGGCCACATCATCGATTATGTTGTGAAAAGCGTCGTCATTGTGGTCCCTCAAATCGATGTGACCGGAATAATAATTATGTGGCCCTCAAGACCGGGCCCAACATGTTTTTACCAATTCTAGATGGGCCTTCAATTATAATGCTCTTGGGCATGTGTGGTCTTTGGGCTTCGTCACTTATATTTTCTGCAAACCATTGCTATATGGCTGTTGGAACGATCCATACTTTATCTGTAAATTGATGAACATACGGCAATTGTGGAGTAAATGAAATCCTATCGTAATTGGATGACAACTTGTCATAATTTAGCCAGAAACATTTTGGATTGCCATTTCTTACCAGTGCCAGTGCTTCTTCTTTACTTCCGGCTGCAAGAGCTTCGTGATATACATTTTCTTTGTTGTCCTTGTTAGTGCAACAACCCCTCTCACGGAATTCACCCCATTTCGTGTAGTCCTCGTATTTGGAGATGTATTCCAGCACAGCCTGATGGTTGTTGGCCCCTTGTATATTTGGATGGAAATGGTGATTAGTGCGATCGTGAGTCGATCTCGAAATTGTCACAGATTTGGCAGTCTAATCGGCTCGGCGTTTTGGTAACACTTTTGCGACGAGCTCAGAATTGTGTCAAATTTGGCAGTTTGATTTGAAACAACGTTCTGGCGACACTGTTGGTGCTAACTTGGATGTGTTGCAAATTTGGCAGTCTGATCATAAATGGTGTTTTGGCAACACTTTTGGGGCCAGCTCAGAACTGTATCAAATTCAATGGTCTGATTGAAAAGTGCATCTCGTCGACACTTCTGTAACACGCTCGAAATTATCTCAAATTTGGTAGTCTGGACGGAAATGGCGTTTTGAGGACACTTTTGGGACCAACTCAAAATTTTCACAAATTTGGCAGTCTAATCAAAAATTGCATTTTGGCGATACTTTAGGGAAGGGCTCGGAATTGTTTGAAAATTGGCCGACTAATCGGAAAGGGCGTTGTTGCGACACTTTCGGGACCTACTTGAAATGGTGTCAAATTTTGTAGTCTAATGGGAAACAGCATCTTAGTGACACTTTTGGAACAAGATCGGAACTGTCTCAAATTTAGCACTCTGATCGAAAATAAGAATTTAGAAGCACGTTTTGGATGAGATCGGAATTGTCTCAAAGTTGCCAGTTTGATTAGAGATGAAATTTTGGCAACACATTTGGGAGGAGGTTGGAATTGTCTCAAATTTGGCAATCTGATCAGAAACGGCATTTTGGCGACACTTTTTGAAGTAGCTCGAATTGTCTCAAATTTGGCAATCTGATCCAAAACGACATTTTCGCGACATATTTAGCACGAGCTCGAAATTGTCCCAAATTTGGTTGTCTAATAGGAAACGACATTTTGGAAACACTTTTGGGACAAGTTTGGAATTGTCTCAAAGATGGCATTCTGAACGGAAACGACATTTTGGTGACAATTTTAGGAAAACTTCAAAATTTTCTCAAATTTGACTCTCTGATCGGAAACGGGGTTTTGGCGACACTCTTGGGACGAGCTTGGAATTGTCTCAAATTTGGCACTCTGATCAAAATTGGCATTTTGGTGACACTTTTGGGATGAGCTTGGAATTGTCTCAAATTTGGCCCTCTGCTTTGAAACGGCATTTTCGCGATACTTTTGGGACCAACTCGGAATAGTCTCAAATTTGGCAATCTGATGGGAAATGGCATTTACGTGACACTTTTGGCATGAGATCGGAATTGTCTAAAACTTGGCAGTCTGATCGGATAGGGCTATTTGCAGACACTTTCGGGACGAGTCAAGAATTGTCTCAAATTCGGCCGTCTGAACGAAAACAGCATTTTGGAGACACTTTCGAGACGAGGGCAAAATTTTTACAAATTTGGAAGTCTAATCGGAAATTGCATTTTAGAGAAACTTTTCGGACACGCTCAAAATTGTCTCAAATTTGGCAGTTTGATCGAAAAGGGCGTTTTGGAGACTCTTTCGGTATGAGTTAGGAATTGTCTCAAATTTGGCAGTCTGAATGGAAATAGGGCTTTGGAGACACTTTCATGACGAGCGTGGAAATTGTCTGAACAAAAATTGCATTTTAGCAATAATTTTGGGACCAGCTCGGAATTGTCTCAAATTTGGCAATCCATTTTGAAATGGCATTGCAGCGACACTTTTAGGACAAACTTGAAATTGTCTCAAATTTGGCAGTCTGATCAAAAACAGCATTTCAGTGACACTTTTGGGATGAGATCAGAATTGTCTAAAATTTGGCAATATGATCGGGAACTTTATTTTGGCGATACGTTTCAGTTGAGCTCGAAATTGTCTCAGATTTTCTAGTGTGATCTGAATCAACATTTTGGCAACACGTTTAGGATGAGCTTGAAATTTTTTAAAATATGGCAGACTAATTAGAAACGGCATTTTTTTTGACACTTTTGGGACGAGCTTGGAATTGTCTTATGTTTGGTAGTCTGATCGGAAACGGTATTTTCGCAACACTTTTGGGACCAGATTGGAATTGTCTAAAATTTTGCAATCCGATCGGAAATGGCATTTTGGCGACGCGTTTGGGATGAGCATGGAGTTGTATCAAATTTTGCAATCTGATCAGAAACGACATTTTTGCGACCAGCTCAGAAATGTCTAAAACTTGGAAGTCTTACCTAAAATAGCATTTTAGCGACACTTTTGGGACTAGATCAAAATGTTGTCAAATTTGGCAGCCTGATCGGAAACTATATTTTCGCGGCAAGTTTGGGACGAGCTCGGAATTGTCTCAAATTTGGCAGGTTGCATTTTAGTGACACTTTTGGTATGAGATTTGAATTGTCTCAAATTTGGTAGTCTGATTAGAAACGTTGTTTTAGTGCACTTTTGGGACGAGCTCGCAATTGCCTCAAATTTGCTACTCTGATCTGAACTGGAGTTTTTGCGTCACTTTTGGGACCAACTCAAAATTGTCTCAAATTTTCCAGTCTGACTGCAAATGACATTTTGGCTACACTTTTGGGACGAGTTCTAAATGGTCCCAAATTTGGCCGTCTAGTCGATAAGGGCGTTTTGGCGACACTTTTGGGTCGATTTCGTAGTTGTCTAAAATTTTGTAGTTTGATCGAAAACGACATCTTTTCGACACTTTTGGGACGACCTCGGAATTGTCTCAAATTTGGAAGTCTAGTCAAAAACAATATTTTAGTGACACTTTTGGGATAATATCAGAATTGTCTGAAATTCGGCAGTCTTATCAGAAACGAAATTTTGGCAATACGTTTGGGATGAGCTTGTAATTGTCTAAAATTTAACTGTTTGATCAGAAACTGCATTTTCGCGACACTTTTATGAATTGTCTCAAATTCGTCCGTTCAAATGGAAACAGCATTTTGGACACAGTTTCAGGAAGAGCGCGAAATTGTTACAAATTTGGGAGGCTGATCGAAAATTGCATTTTAGCGAAACATTTGAGACAAACTCGAAATTATCCCAAATTTGGCAGTCCATTCTGACATGGCATTGTAACGACACTTTTGGGACGAGCACGAGACTGTCACAAATTTGGCAATCTGATTAGAAACGACATTTTAGTGACACTTTTGGGACAAGGTTAGAATTGTCTAAAATTTGGCGGTATGATCGGAAACGGCATTTTGGTGACACGTTTAGGTTGAGCTCGGAATATTCTTAGATTTGGTAGTTTGATTTGAAGCAGCGTTTTTGCAACACTGTTAGGACTAGCTTGGAAGTGTCGCAAATTTGGCAGTTTGATTAGAAATGACATTTTGGCAGCTCTTTTGGGACAAGCTCAGAACTGTGTCAAATTAGGCAGTCTGATCGGAAAGTGCGTGTTCAAGACACTTTTGCAACTAGCTGGAAATTATCTCAAATTTGGTAGTCTGGACGGAAACGGCGTTTTAGAGGCACTTTTGGGGCCAACTCGAAATTGTCTCAAATTTGGTAGTCTGATCAAAAAATACAATTTGGCGACACTTTTAAGACAAGCTTAGAATTGTGCAAAGTTGGGCAATCTGATTCGAAAGGGCATTTTAGCGACACTTTTTGGACCAACTCAAAATTGTGTCAAATTTGGTAGCCTAATAGGAAATGGCATTTTAGCGACACTTTTGGGACCAGATCAGAACTGTCTCAAATTTAGCAGTCTGATCGAAAACGGGATTTTAGAGGCACTTTTGGGATGAGATTGGAATTGTCTGAAATTTGGTAGTTTGATTGGAGATCGAATTTTGATGACACGTTTGGAAGGAGTTGGGAATTCTCTCATATTTGGCAATCTATTCAGAAACAGTGTTTCGGCAACACTTTTTGGATGAGATCGGAATTGTCTCAAATTTGGCAATCTGATCTAAAACGGTGTTTTCCTAACAGATTTAGGACGAGCTCAAAATTGTCATAAATTTGGTTGTTTGATCTGAAATATCATTTTGGAGACACTTTTGGGACGAGTTCAGAATTGTCTCAAATTTAGCAGTTTGATCGGAAACAGCATTTTGATGACAATTTTGGGAAAAGTTCGAAATTGTCTCAAATTTGGCTATTTGATCGGAAACGGAGTTGTGGCGACACTCTTGGGACGAACTCAGAATTGTTTCAAATTTGGCAGTCTGATTGGAAACTGCATTTTGGTGACACTTTTGGGGCGAGCTTGGAATTGCTCACATTTGGTCGTCTGATCTGAAATGGAGATTTCGCGATACTTTTGGGACCAACTTGGAATTCTCTCAAATTTGGCAGTCTGATGGGAAATGGCGTTTTCGTGACACTTTTAGGACGCACTCAGAATTGTCTAAAATTTGGCAGTCTAATCAGAAAGGGCATTTTGAAGACACTTTTGGGACGAGTTAGCAATTGTCTCAAATTTGGTAGTCTGAACAAAAACAGTGTTTTGGAGACATTTTCGAGACGAGTGTGGAAATTGTCTAATCAAAAATTACATTTTAGGGACACTTTTGGGGCCAGCTCAAAATTGTCTCAAATTAGGCAGTCCATTCTGAAACAGCATTGTACCGACACTTTTGGGATGAGCTCGAAATTGTCTGAAATTCTGCAGTTTGATCAAAAACGAGATTTTAGCGACACTTTTGGGATGAGATCAAAATTGTCTAAAATTTGGCAATATGATCAAAAATGGCATTTTGGCAACACGTTTCGGTCCAGCTCGAAATTGTCTCAGATTTGCTAGTGTGATCTAAAATAGCATTTTGGCAATACGTTTAGGACGAGCGTGGAATTGTCTTAAATCTGGTAGGCAAATTGGAAATAGTATTTTGGCGGCATGTTTCGGTTGAGCTTGAAATTGTCTTAGATTTGCCAATGTGATCTGAAACGGCATTTTGGTGACACGTTTAGAACGACTTTGGCATTGTATTAAATTTGGCAGTCTGATCGTAAACTTCATTTTGGCGACACTTTTGGGACGAGATTGGAATTGTCTGAAATTTGGCAGTCTGATCAGAAACAACATTTTCGCGACACTTTTGGACCAGATCAGACTAGTCTCAAATTTTACAGTCTGATCAGAAACGGCATTTTGGTGACATTTTGGGACTAGCTTGGAGTTGTATCCAATTTGGCAGCCTGATCGCCAACGGTATTTTTGCGATACTTTTGCAACGAGCCTAGAAATGTCTTAAACTTGTCAGTTTGATCTAAAAGAGCATTTCATCGACACTTTTGGGACAAGATCGAAATTGTCTCAAATTTGGCAGTCTGATCAAAAACTATATTTTTGCGACAAGTTTGGGGCGAGCTAGGAATTTTCTCAAATTTGGCAGGTGGAATTTTAGCAACACTTTTAGGACGAGATCAAAATTGTCACGTCATGTTTAGGGCGAGCTCAAAATTTTCATAATTTTGCAATCTGACCGAAAACTGCATTTTTTGCAACACGTTTTGGGTGAGCTCTAAATTGTCTTAGATTTTGCAAACTGATCGGAAATGGCATTTTAGCGACACTTTTGGGACATGCTCAGAATTGTCTCAAATTAGGCAATCCATTCTGAAACAGCATTATACCGACACTTTTGGGATGATCTCGAAATTGTCTCAAATTCTGCAGTCTGATCAAAAATGAGATTTTAGCGACACTTTTGGGACGAGATCAAAATTGTCTAAAATTTGGCAATATGATCAAAAATGGCATTTTGGCAACACGTTTTTGGTCAAGCTCGAAATTGTCTCAGATTTGCTAGTGTGATCTAAAATAGCGTTTTGGCAATACGTTCAGGACGAGTGTGGAATTGTCTTAAATCTGGGAGGCAAATCGGAAATAGTATTTTGGCGGCACGTTTCGGTTGAGCTCGAAATTGTCTTAGATTTGCCAATGTGATCTGAAATGGCATTTTGGTGACACGTTTAGGACGAGTTTGGCATTGTATTAAATTTGGCAGTCTGATCGTAAACTTCATTTTGGCGACACTTTCGGGACGAGAATGGAATTGTCTGAAATTTGGCAGTCTGATCAGAAACAACATTTTCGTGACACTTTTGGACCAGATCAGACTTGTCTAAAATTTTACAGTCTGATCAGAAACGGCATTTTGGTGACATTTTGGGACTAGCTTGGAGTTGTATCCAATTTGGCAGCCTGATCGCCAACGGCATTTTTGCGATACTTTTGCGACGAGCTTGGAAATGTCTTAAACTTGGTAGTCTGATCTAAAAGAGCATTTCATCGACACTTTTGGGACAAGATCGAAATTATCTCAAATTTGGCAGTCTGATCAAAAACTATATTTTTGCGACGCAAGCACGAAATTTTCTCAAATTTGGCAGGTTGAATTTTAGCGACACTTTTAGGACGAGATCAGAATTGTCACGTCATGTTTAGGGCGAGCTCAAAATTTTCATAATTTTTGCAGTCTGATCGAAAACTGCATTTTTTGCAACATGTTTTGGACGAGCTCTGAATTGTCTTAGATTTTGCAGACTGATCAAAAATGGCATTTTGGTGAGACTTTTGGGATGTGCTCGGAATTGTCTCAAATTTGGGAGTCTGATCAGAAGCATTGTTTTAGCGGCACTTCTGGTACAGGCTCAAAATTGTCTCAAATTTGGCGGTCTCATTGGAAACATCATTTTGGCAACACTTTTGGGATGAGCACGAAATTGTCTCAAATTGGTGGTCTGATCACAAATGGCATGTTAGCGACACTTTTGGGACGAGATCGAAATTGTCTCAAATTTGGCAGTCTGATTGGAAACGACATTTTTGTGACACTTTTGTGACCAGCTCAAAATTGTCTCAAATTTGGTTGTCTGATAAAAAATGACATTTTAGGGGTAATTTTTGGACGATTCGGAATTGTCTTAAATCTAACAGTGTGAGCGAAAATGTCATTTTGGAGACATTTATAGGACGAGTTGTCAATTGTCTCAAATTTGGCTGTCAAATCAGAAACAACGTTTTGGCAACACTTGTAGGACGAGCTCAGAATTTTCTCTAATTTGGCTAGCTGAGTGGAAACGGCGTTTTGCCGACCCTTTTGGGATGAGCTCGAATTGTCTCAAAATTGGTAGTCTGATCAGAAATAGCATTTTGCCGACCCTTTTGGAAACAACATTGGCTGGCTAATCAGAAACAGTATTTTATCGACCCTTTTGGAACAAGCTTAGAATTGTCTTAAATTTGGTAGTTTGATTTGAAACGGCATTTTGGCGACATGTTTGGGAGGAACTTGAAATTGTCTCAAATTAGGCAGTCTGATTGGAAACATTGTTTTGGTGACACTTTTGCGATGAGCTCGAAATTGTCTAAAATTTGGCAGTCAAATCTGAAAAGGTGTTTTCGCGACATTTTTGGGACCAACTCAAAATTATCAATCCGACTAGAAATGACATTTTGGCAACACTTTTGGGATGAGTTCGAAATTGTCCAAAATTTTGTAGTCTAATCAAAATTGGCATTTTCGCTTCACTTTTCGGACGAACTCAGAATTGTCTGAAATTTGGAAGTCTGGTCAGAAACAGTATTTCAGCAACACTTCTAGGATGAGATTAGAATTGTCTAAAATTCTACAGTCTAATCAGAAATGAAATTTTGGCAACACGCTTGGGACGAGCTCAAAATTCTTTCAAATTTGGCAGTCTGATCGGAAAAGCCATTTTCTCGACAAATTTAGGGCGAGCTTGAAATTGTCCCAAATTTGGTTGTCTAATCAAAAACGACTTTTTGGAGTCACTTTCGGGACGAGTTCGGAATTGTCTCAAATTAGTAGTTTGATTAGAAATGCCGTTTTGGCAACAATTTTAGGAAAAGTTCAGAATTGTCTCAACTTTGGCTATTTGATTGGAAACAGCATTTTGGTGACACTTTGAGGATGAGTTTGGAATTGTCTCAAATTTGGCTATTTTATCTGAAACGGCATTTTCGTGATACTTTTGGGACCAACTCTGAATTGTCTCAAATTTGGCAGTTTGATGGGAAATGGCGTTTACGTGACACTTTTAAAATGAGTTTGGGATTGTCTAAAATTCGGTAGTCTGATCGAAAACAACATTTTGGAGGCACTTTTTGGACAAATTCAGAATTGTCTCAAATTTGGCTATCTGATTGGAAACGGCGTTTTGCCGAGAATTTTGGGAAAAGTTCAAAATTGTCTCAACTTTGGCTGTCTTATCGGAAACGGAGTTTTGGCGACATTCCTGGGACAAGCACGGAATTGTCTCAAATTTGGCAGTCTGATCGGAAATAGAATTTTGATGACACTTTCAAAACGAGTTTGGAATTGTCTTAAATTTGGCTGTCTAATCTGAAACGCCATTTTCACGTTACTTTTGGGACCATTTGGAATTTTCACAAATTTGGCAATCTGATGGGAAATGGCATTTTTGTCACACTTTTGGGATGCCCTTGGAATTGCCTCAAATTTGGCAGTCTGATTGGAAAGGGCGTTTTGGAGACACTTTCTAAATGAGTTAAGAATTATCTCAAATTTGGCAATCTGAATGGAAAACATCATTTTGGAGACACTTTCGGGACGAGCGTGGAATTTGTCTGATCGAAAATTGCATGTTAGCGACACTTTTGGGACTAGCTCGGAATTGTCTCAAATTTTGCTGTCCATTCTGAAACAGCATTGTAGTGACACTGTTGGGATGAGCTTTTGGAATTGTCCTAAATTTGGCAGTTTGATTGGAAACGGCATTTTGGCAGCATGTTTCGGTAGAGCTCGAAATTGTCTCAGATTTGCCAGTGTGATCTGAAATGACGTTTCGGTGACACATTTAGGATGAGCTTGGTAGTGTCTTAAATTTGGCAGTCTGATCGGAAACGGCATTTTGGCGACACTTTTGGGACGAGCTCAGAATTGTCTAAAATTTGGTAGTCTGATCAGAAATGGCATTTTCACGACACTTTTGGGACCAGATCAAAATTGTCTATAATTTTGCAGACTGATCAGAAATGGTATTTTGGCGACACACTTGGGACAAGCTCAAAATTGTAACAAATTTGGCAGTATGATTGAAAACGGTGTTTTTGCGACACGTTTACAACAAACTTTGAAATGTCTCAATCTTAGTGGTCTGATCTAAAATAGCATTTTTGTGACAAGTTTGGGACGAGCTCGGATTTGTCTCAAATTTGGCAAGTTGCATTTTAGCGTCTCTTTTGGGATGAGATCAGAATTGTCTCGAATTTCGTAGTCTGATCAGAAACGGTATTTTCACATCATGTTTGGGACAAGCTCGGAATTTTCTCAAATTTCACAGTCTGATAGGAAACTGTATTTTTACAACATGCTTGGGACAAGATTAGAATTGTATCAAATTTCACAGTCTGATCAGAAATGGCGTTTTGGCGACAAGCTCAGAATTGTCTCAAATTTGGCAGTCGGATCAGAAACGGCATTTTAGCGACACTTTTCGATCGAGCTCAGAATTGTGTTAAATTTGGCAGTTAGATTTGAAACAGCATTTTAGCGACACTTTTGGGACGAGCTCGAAATTGTCTCAAATTTGGCTATCTCATAAGAAACGGCGTTTTGGCGACACTTTTAGGAAGAGCTCAGAATTGTCTCAAATTGGCAGTTTGATCAGAAACGACATTTTACCTACACTTTTGGGACGAGATTGAAATTGTCTCAAATTTGGCACTCTGATCGGAAACGGCATTTTGGTGACACTTTTGTGAGCTGCTCGAAATTGTCTCAAATTTCATTGTCTGAGCAAAAATGACATTTTGGCGACAATTTTTGTACGAGTTCGGAATTGTCTTAAATCTGACAGTCTGATCGGAAATTGCGTTTTGGCGACACTTGTAAGACGAGTTGTGAATTGTCTCAAATTTGACTGTCTAATCAGATATGGCATTTTGGCAACACTCTTGGGACGAGCTCAGAATTATCCCAAATTTGGCTGGTTTATCGAAAATGGCATTTTGCCAAACCTTTTGGGACGAACTTGAATTGTCTCAAAATTGGTAGCCTGATTGGAAACAGCATTGTGGCAACACTTTTGGAACAAGCTTAGAATTGTCTCAAAATTGGCAGTCTGATTTCAAACGGCATTTTGGCGACACGTTTGGAAAGGGCTTGGAGTTGTCTCAAATTTGGCAGTCAGATTGAAAGCGTTGTTTTAGCGACACTTTTGGGATGTGCTCGGAATAGCCTCAAATTTGACAGTTTGATCTTAAATGGAGTTTCGTGACACTTTTGTCACTTGCTCAAAATTCTCTCAAATTTGGAAGTCTGACTAGAAATGACATTTTGGCGACACTTTTGGGACGAGTTCGGAATTGTCCCAAAATTTATTGTCTGATAAAAAACGACAGTTTCACGACACTTTTGGGATGAGCTCAGAATTGTCTCAAATTTGGGAGTCTGGTCGAAAATAGCATTTTACCGACACTTTTGGTACGAGCTTAGAATTGTCTCAAATTGGGCACTCTGATCGAAAACAGCATTTTTGCGACACATTTGGGACGTGCTCGAAATTGTCTAAAATTTGGCTGTTAGATCAGAAACTACATTTTCGATAGACTTTTAGGACTAGATCAGAATTGTCTAAAATTTTGCAGTTTCATTTGAAATGGCGTTTTGGCAAAAGGTTTGAGGCGATCTCGGAATTGTCTCAAATTTGGCAGTCTAATTGAAAACGTCATTTTTGCGACACTTTTGGGACAAGCTCGGAATCGTCTCAAATTTGGTAGTCTGATCTAAAGCAGCATTTTAGCAACACTTTTGGGATGAGATCAAAATAGTCTCCAATTTGGCAGTCTGATAAGGAAAAGCATCTTTGCGACATGTTTGGAATGAACTCAGAATTGTTTCAAATTTTGCAGTCTAATTTGAAACTTCGTTTTGGCAATGCTTTTGGGATGAGATTAGAATTTTCTCAAATTTAGCAGTCTGATCTGAATCGGCATTTTAAAGACACATTTGGGACGAGTTGGGAATTGTCTCAAGTTTGGCAATATGATCAGAAACTTAGAATTGTCTCTAATTTGGTAGTCTAATCGAAAAGGGCATTTTTGTGACACTTTTGGGATGAGATCGAAATTGTCTCAAATTTGGCAGTCTGATTGGAAATGACATGTTAGCGACACTTTTGAGATGAGTTCGGAGCTGTCTCAACTTTTGTAATGTGTTTAGAAATTGCGTTTTCGCGACACCTTTGGGATGAGCTTGGAATTGTTTGAAATTTGGTAGTTTGATCGGAAACAGCATTTTGGCGACACTTTGGGGACAAGCTCTTAACTGCCTCAAATTTGGTAGTATGATCGAAAACATCATTTTGGCGACACATTTATGTCGAGCTCGAAATTGTCTCAGATTTGGTAGTCTAACCGAGATTGGCATTTTGGCAACACTTTTGGGACGAGCTCGAAATTGTCTGAAATTTGCCAATCTTATCAGAAACAGGGTTTTGGTGACACTGTTGGGACTAACTTGGAAGTGTCACAAATTTGGCTGTCTGATCATAACCGATGTTGTGGAAACCCTTTTGGGATAAGCTCAGAACTTTATCAAATTTGGCAATCTGATCGAAAAGTGCTTCTCGTCGACACTTCTACAACGACTTGGAAATTATCTCAAATTTGGTAGCTTGGACGGAAATGGTGTTTTGGGGACACTTTTGGGACCAACTCGAAATTGTCACAAAATTGGCAGTCAGATCGAAAACTGCATTCTGGCGACACTTTAGACACGTGCTCGAAATTGTCTGAAATTTGGCAATCTAATTGGAAAGGGCGTCTCTAAGACACTTTTGGGACCCACTCGAAATTGTGTCAAAATTTGTAGTCTAATGGGAAACGGCATTTTAGCGACACTTTTGGGATGAGATCAGAACTGTCTCAAATTTAACAGTCTGGTCGGAAACAAGATTTTAGAAGCAATTTTGGGAAGAGATTGGAATTGTCTCAAATTTGACAGTTTGATTGGCGACACGCTTGGGAGGAGGTTGGAATTGTCTCAAATTTGGCAATCCGATCAGAAACGGCGTTTTGGCAACACTATTGGGACTAGCTTGGAATTGTCTCAAATTTGGCAATCTGATCCGAAATAGCTTTTTTGCGACACATTTGGCACGAGCTCGAAATTGTCCCAAATTTGGCTGTCTAATTGGAAGCGATATTTTGGAGACACTTTCGGCACAAGTTTGCAATTGTCTCAAATTTGACAGTCTAATAAAAAATGGCATTTTGGCGATAATTTTAGGAAAACATCATAATTGTTTCAAATTTGACTGTCTGATCAAAAATGGAGTTTTGGCGACACCCTTGGGAATTGTCACAAATTTGGCAGTCTGATCGGAAAAGGCATTTTGAAGACACTTTTGAGATTGTCACAAATTCGGCTGTCTGACGGAAACTGCATTTTAGAGACACTTTTGGGCCGAGTGTGAAATTGTTACAAATTTGGAAGTCTAATCGGAAATTGGATTTTAGAGAAACTTTTGGGACGCGCTCGAAATTGTCTGAAATTTGGCAGTCTGATCGGAAAGGGCATTTTGGAGACTTTTTCGAGACAAGTTAGGGATTGTCCCAAATTTGGCAGTCTGAACGAAAACAGGGTTTTCGAGACACTTTCATGACGAGTGTGGAAATCGTCTGAACGAAAATTACATTTTAGCGACAATTTTGGGACAAGCTCGGAATTGTCTCAAATTTGGCAGTCCATTCGGAGATAACATTGTAGCGACACTTTTGGGACAAGCTCGAAAGTGTCTCGAATGTTGCAGTCTGATTGAAAATGGCATTTTAGTGGCACTTTTGAGACAAGAGTAGAATGGCCTAAAATTTGGCAGTATGATCGGAAACAGAATTTTGGCGACACGTTTCGGTTGACCTCGAAATTGTCTCAGATTTGCCAGTGTGATTTGAATTTGTGTTTTGGCAACATGTTTAGGACGAGCTTGGAATTGTCTTAAATTTGGCAATCTCATCAGAAACGGCATTTTTGCGACACTTTTAGGACGAGCTCGGAATTGTCTCAAATTTGGCAGTCTAATTGGAAACAACATTTTCGCAACACTTTTGGGACCAGATCGAAATTGTCTAAAATTTTGCAATCTTATTGGAAATCGCATTTTGGCGACACGTTTGGGACAAGCAAGGAATTGTATCAATTTTGGCAGTCTAATCAGAAACTACATTTTCGCGTCAAGTTTGGGACGAGATCGAAATTGTCTCAAATTTGGTAGTCTGATCAGAAACTGCATTTTTGCGTCATGCTTAGGACAAGCTCAGAATTTTCTCAAATTTCGTAGTTTGATCGGATACTGCATTTTGCGACATGTTTGGGACGAGCTCGGAATTGTATCAACTTTGGGAGTCTGATCGGAAACTACATTTTAGCAACACTTTTGGGATGTGATCAAAATTGTCTCAAATTTGGTAGTCTCATTGGAAATGGCATTTTCGCAACACTTTTGGGACAAGCTCGAAATTATCTCAAATTGGCAGTCTAATCAGAAATGGCATTTTAGCGACACTTGGAACGAGATCGAAATTGTCTCAAATTTGGCAGTCTGATTAGAAATTGCATTTTTGTGACACTTTTGTGACCAACATGAAATTGTCTCAAATTTGGTTGTCTAATCAGAAATGGTATTTTGGCGATAATTTTTTGGATGAGATCGGAATCGTCTTAAATCCGACAGTCTGATCGAAAACGGCATTTTTGCAACACTTATGGGACTAGTTGTGAATTGTCTCAAATTGGCCATCTAATCATAAATGATGTTTTGGCTATACTTTTGGGACGAGCTTAGAATTATCTCTAATTTGGCTGGCTGATCAGAAACGGCATTTTGCCAACCCTTTTAGGACGAGCTTGAATTGCCTCAAAATTGGTAGTCTGATCGGAAACATCATTTTGGCAACACTTTTGGAACAAGCTTAGAATTCTTTCAAATTTAGCAATCTAATTTGAAACGGCATTTTGGCGACAGGTTTTAGAGGAGCTTAGAATTGTCTCAAATTTGGCAATATGATTAGAAAAGTTGTTTTTGCGACACTTTTGGGACGAGCTTGCAATTGGCTCAAATTTGCCACTCTAATCTGAAATGGAGTTTTTGTGTCACTTTTGGGACCAACTCAAAATTGTCTCAAATTTGGTAGTCTTACTGCAATTGACATTTTGGCGACACTTTTGGGACGAGTTCAAAATGGTCGCAAATTTGGCACTTTGGTCAGTAAGGGCGTTTTGGCGTGCACTTTTGGGTCAATTTTGTAGCTGTCCAAAATTTTGTAGTCTGATCGAAAATGGCATTTTTGCGACACTTTTGGGATGAGCTCGAAATTGTCTCAAATTTAGGAGTTTGGTCGGAAATAGAATTTTAGCGACACTTTTGGGATGAGATCAGAATTGTCTAAAATTTGGCAATCCAATCAGAAACGGCATTTTGGCGATACGTTTGGGATGACCTCGGAATTGTCTGAAATTTGACTAGCTGATCAGAAACTGCATTTTCGCGACACTTTTAGGAATTGTCTCAAATTCGTCTGATTGAATGGAAACAGTATTTTGGAGACATTTCCGGGAAGAGCACAGAATTGTTACAAATTTAGGAGTCTAATCGAAAATTGTATTTTAGCGAAACATTTGGGACGAGCTTGAAATTGTCTCAAATTTGTCAGTCCATTCTGAAATGGCATTGTTGCGACACTTTTGGGATGAGCACTAAATTGTCACAAATTTTGCAGTCTGAACGGAAACGGAATTTTAGTGACACTTTTAGGACGAGATCAGAATTGCCTAAATTTTGGCAGTATAATTAGATACGGCGTTTTGGCGACATGTTTAGATCGAACTTGAAAGGGTGATCAGAAATTGTCTCACTTTTGGGACGAGATCGGAATAGTCTCAAATTTGGAAGTCTAATCAGAAACAACATTTTTGCGACATGATTGGAATGAGCTCAGAATTATTGCAAATTTTGTAGTTTGATCGGAAATATTGTTTTGGTGACACTTTTGGGGTGAGATCAGAATTTTCTAAAATTTGGCAGTTTGATCTGAAACGGCATTTTGAAGACACGTTTGGGACGAGCTGGGAATTGCCTCAAGTTTGGCAGTCTGATCAAAAATGGTGTTTTGGCAAAACTTTTGGGACGAACTCGGAATTGTCTCTAATTTGGAATTCTGCTCAGAAACGACAATTTCACGACACTTTCGGAATGAGATTGAAATTGTCTCAAATTTGACAGTCTGATTGGAAATGAAATTTTGGCGACACTTTTGGGACGAGTTCGGAATTGTCTCAAATTTTGTAGTCTAATCAGAAATGGTGTTTTCGCGAACCTTTTGGGATGAGCTCGGAATTGTTTGAAATTTTGCAGTTTGATCAGAAATAGCATTTTGGCGACACTTTTGGGACGATCTCTTAATTGCGTCAAATTTGGCAGCATTATCGAAAACGCCATTTTGGCAACACGTTTGGGTCGAGCTCGAAATTGTCTCAAATTTGGAAGTCTGATCTAAAACGGTGTTTTGGCATCCCTGTTGGGACTAACTTGTAAGTGTCGCAAATTTCATAGTCTAATCATAATCGGCATTTCGATGACACTTTTGGGACAAGCTCAGAACTGTATCAAATTTGGCAGTCTGTTCGAAAGTGCGTCTCGTCGACAGTTCTGGATTGAGCTCGAAATTATCTCAAATTTGGTAGTTTGGAGACACTTTTGGGACCAACTCGAAATTGTCACAAATTTGGCAGTTGGATTGAAAACTGCATTTTGGCAACACTTTTGGGACAAGCTCGGAATTGTCTGAAATTTGGCAGTCTGATCAAAAATGGCGTTTTTGCGACACATTTGGGACGAGTTCGGAATTGTCTCAAATTTGGTAGCCTGATATGAAACAACATTTTAGCAACAATTTTAGGACAAGATCGGAATAGTCTCAAATTTGGCAGTTAGATCGGAAAGAACACTTTTGCGACATATTTGGAACGAGCTTAGAATTGGCTCAAATTTCGTAGTTTGATCGAAAATGTCGTTTTGGTGACACTTTTGGGATGACATGAGAATTTTCTCAAATTTGGCAGTATGATCTAAAATGGCGTTTTGAAGACATGTTTGGGATGAGCTGGGAATTGTCTCATGTTTGGCACTCTGATCGAAAACGTCATTTTGGTGGCACATTTGAGACGAACTCGGAATTGTCTTAAATTTGGTCGTCTGATTGGAAAAGGTATTTTTGTGACACTTTTGGGATGACACCAAAATCATCTCAAATTTAGCAGTCTGATCGGAAATGACATCTTGGTGACACTTTTGGGAGAAGTTTGAAATTTTCTCAAATTTGGCACTCTGATCGGTAAGGGTGTCTTGGCGACGATTTTAGGATGAGTTCGGAACAGTCTCAAATTTTGCTGTCTAACGGAAACTGCGCTTTGGAGACACATTTTGGACAAGTTCAGAATAGTCTCAAATTTGTAGTCTGATCATAAATGGCATTTTCACGACACTTTTGGGACAAGCTCAGAATTGTTTCAAATTTGGGAATTTGATCAGAAACAGTGTTTTGGCAACACTTTTAGGTGGAGCTCCTAATTGTCTTAAATTTGGCTGTGTGATTGGAACGACATTTTAGCAACACTTTTTGGACAAGCTCAGAATTGTCTCAAATTTGGCAATCTGATCTAAAATGACATTTTGGTGGCACTGTTGGGACCTGCTTGGAAGTGTCACAAATTTAGCAGTCTGATTAGAAACGTTGTTTTGGCGACACTTTTGGGACAAGCTCGTAAGTATCTCAAATTTGGCAGTCTGATCGAAAAGTGCGTCTCGACGACACTTTTGGAAAGAGCTCGAAATTATCTTAAATTTGGTAGTCTGGGCGGAAACGACATTTTGGAGATAGTTTTGGGACCAACTCCAAATTGTCTCAAATTTGACAGTCAGATCGAAAACTGCATTTTGGTGACACTTTTGGGATGAGCTCAGAATTATTTTAAATTTGGCAATCTGATTAGAAATGCCGTTTTAGCGACACTTTCGGGACTAGCTCAAAGCAGCGTTTTGGCAAAAATTTTAGGAAATGTTTGGAATTGTCTCAAATTTGGCTGTTTGGTCAGAAATGGAGTTTTGGCAACACACTTGGGACAAGCTTGGAATTGTTTCAAATTTGGCAATTTGATCGGAAACAGTATTTTGGCCTCACTTTTGGAAGGAGCTTGGAATTGCTCAAATTTGGCTGTCTGATCTGAAACAACATTTTCGCATTACTTTTGGGGCCAACTCGGAATTGTCTCAAATTTGGCTGTCTGATGGGAAATGGCGTTTTCATGACACTTTTGGGACGCACTAGGAATTGTCTCAAATTTGGCAGTTTGATCGGGAAGGTCGTTTTGGAGACACTTTCTAGACGAGTTAGGAATTGTCTCAAATTTAGCAGTCTAAACGGAAATAGCGTTTTGGAGATACTTTCGAGACGAGCGTGGAAATTGTTTAATCGAAAATTGCATTTTAGCGACACTTTTGGGACTAGCTCAGAATTTTCTCAAATTTGGCAGTCCATTTTGAAACAGCATTGTAGCGACACTTTTGGGACGAGCTGAAATTGTCTCAAATTCTGCAGTCTAATCGAAGATGGAATTTTAGCGACACTTTTGGGACGAGATCGAAATTGTCTAAACTTTGGCAATATGATCGAAAATGGCATTTTGGCGGCCCGTTTCGATCGAGCTCGAAATTGTCTCAGATTTGCCAGTGTGATCTGAAATGGCATTTTGGCGATACATTTAGGACGAGCGTGGAATTGTCTTAAATTTGGCTATCTGTTAGGAAATAGCATTTTGGCGACACATTTCGGTTGAGCATGAAATTGCCTTAGTTTTGCCGATGTGATCTGAAATGACATTTTGGTGACACGTTTAGGATGAGCTTGGAATTGTCTTAAATTTGGCAATCTAATAGGAAACAACATTTTGGCGTCACATTTCGATCGAGCTCGAAATTGTCTTAGATTTGCCGGTGTGATCTGAAATGGCATTTTGGCAACACTTTTAGGACGAGCTTGGAATTGTCGCAAATTTAGCAGTCTAGTGAGAAACGGCATTTTCGCGACACTTTTGGGACCAGATTGGAATTCTCTAAAATTTTGTAGTCTGATTAGAAATGGCATTTTGGTGACATTTTGGGACGACCTCAAAATTGTATCAAATTTAGCAGTCTGATCGGAAATAGAGTTTTTGCGATACTTTTGCGACGAGCTTGGAAATGTCTTAAACTTGGCAGTATGATCTAAAACAACATTTTTGCGACACTTTTGGGATGAGATCGGAATTGTCTCAAATTTGGTAGTCTAATCAGAAACTACATTTTCGCGACAAGTTTGGGATGAGCTCAGAATTGTCTCAAATTTGGCAAGTTGAATTTTAGCAACACTTTTAGGACGAGATCAGAATTGTCTCAAATTTTCCCGTCATGTTTAGGACGAGCTTGGAATTTTCTCAAGTTTTGCAGTCATATCGGAAACTGCATTTCTGCGACATGTTTGGGACGAGCCCTGAATTGTCCCAGATTTTGTAGTCTGATCAAAAATAGCGTTTTGGCGACACTTTTGGGATGTACTCCGAATTGTCTCAAATTTAAGAGTCTGATCGAAAACGGTATTTTAGCGACACTTTTCGATTAACCTTAAAATTGTTCAAAATTGGTAGTCTGATCTGAAACAATATTTGGGAATGAGCTCGGAATTGTCTGAAACAACATTTTGGAGTGATCGGAAACAACGTTTCAAAATTGGCATTTTTGCGACACATTTGGGACGAGCTCAGACTTTTCTCAAATTTGGTAGTCTGATCTGAAATAGCATTTTGGCGACAATTTTAGGACAAGATCGGAATGGTCACACATTTGGCAGTCAGATTGTAAACAAAATATTTGCGACATGTTTTAAACGAGCTCAAGAATGTCTAAAATAATGCAGTTTGATCGAAAACATTGTTTTGGAGACACTTTTGGGATGAGATCGGAATTTTCTCAAATTTGTTAGTCTGATCTAAAACGGCACTTTGAAGGCACATTTGGGACAAGCTGGGAATTGTCTCAAGTGTTGCAGTTTGAACGGTAATGGCATTTTGGCGACACATTTGAGACAAACTTGTAAATGTCTCAAATTTGGTAACTGGATCGGAAAAAAGCATTTTCGCTACACTTTTGGGATGAAACCAAAATCGTCTCAAATTTGGCAGTCTGATCAGAAATGACATTTTTGCGATGCTTTTGGGATGAGTTCAAAATTTTCTCAAATTTGGCACTCTGATCGGTAAGGGTGTCTTCGCGACAATTTTAGGACATGCCTGAAATTGTCTCAAATTTTACAGTCTAACGGAAACTGCATTTTGGAGACACTTTTTAGACAAGTTTGGCATTGTCTCAAATTTGTAGTTTGATCAGAAATGGCATTTTCAAGACACTTTTGGGACGAGCCCGGAATTGTCTCAAATTTGGAGATTTGATCAGAAACAGTATTTTGGCAACACTTCTGGGACGAGCTCTTAATTGTCTCAAATTTGGCAGTGTGATTGGAATGACATTTTGGTGACACTTTTGGGACGAACTCAGAATTGTCTCAAATTTGGCAGTTTGATCTGAAACGACATTTTGGCGACATTGTTGGGACCTGCTTCGAAGTGTCACAAATTTGGCAGTCTGATCAGAAACGGAATTTTGTCGTCACTTTTGGGACAATATCGTAAGTATCTCAAATTTCGCAGTCTAGTCGAAAAGTGCATCTCGGCGACAGTTTTGGAAAGAGCTCAAAATTATCTTAAATTTGGTAGTCTAGACGGAAATGGTGTTTTGGAGACACTTTTGGGACCAAATCGAAATTGTCTCAAATTTGGCAGTCTGATCGAAAACTGCATTTTGGTGAGACTTTTAGGTTGAGCTCGGACTTGTTTAAAATTTGGCAATCTGATTGGAAAGGTCGTTTTAGCGACACTTTTGGTACTTGCTGAAAATTGTGTCAAATTTTGTAGTCTAATGGGAAACAGTATTTTAGCAACACTTTTGGGACGAGATCGGAACTGTCTCAAATATAGCAGTCTGATCGGAAAAAGGATTTTAGAGGCACTTTTCGAACGAGATCGGAATTGTCTAAAATTTGGCCGTTTGATTGGAGATGATATTTTGGCAACACGTTTGGGAGGAGCTTAGAATTGTGTCAAATTTGGCAGTCTGATCTAAAGCGGCATTTTCGCAACGCTTTTGGCACGAGCTCGAAATTGTCCTAAATTTGGTTGTCTGATCAGAAATGACATTTTAGAGACACTTTTGGGACGAGTTTAGAATTGTCTCAAATTGGGTAGTCTGATCAGAAACGGCTTTCTAGCTACAATTTTGGGAGAAGTTCGAAATTGTCTCAAATTTGGCTGTCTGATTGGAAACGGAGTTTTGGTGACACTCATGGTATGTGCTCGGAATTGTCTCAAATTTTGCAGTTTGATCGGAAATGACATTTTGGTGACACTTTTGGGACGAACTGGGAAATGTCTCAAATTTGCCTATCTAATCTAAAAAGGCATTTTGGAGACAATTTCGAGACGAGTTAGGAATTGTCTGAAATTTGGGACGAGATCAGAATTGTCTAAAATTTGGCAGTATGATCAGAAACGGCATTTTGGTGACATGTTTTGGTCGAGCTCGAAATTGTCCAGATTTAGGTGTGTGATCTGAAACGACGACACGTTTAGGACGAGCTTGGAATTGTCTCAAATTTGATTAGTCTGATTGGAAACGGCATTTTGGTGACACTTTTGGGACGAGCTATAAATTGTCTCAAATTTGGCAGTCTAACCGGAATCAGCATTTTCATACCACTTTTTGGACCAGATCGAAATTGTTTAAATTTTTTCTATCTAGTCAGAAACGACATTTTGGCGACATGTTTGGGACGAGTTCGGAATTGTATCAATTATGGCAGTCTGATCTGAAACGGCATTATTGAGACATTTTTGCGACAAGCTTGGAAATGTCTTAAATTTGGCAGTAAAATCTAAAACTGTATTTTAGCGACACTTTTGGGACGTTATTGGAATTGTCTTAAAGTTGGCAATCTGATCGAAAATTGCATTTTTGCGACATGTTTAGGACGGGCTCAACATTGTATGAAATTTGGCAGTCTGATTGGAAACGACATTTTAACAACACTTTTGGAACGACCTCAGAATTGTCCTAAATCTAGTAGTCTGATCGGAAAAGGCATTTTTGTGACACTTTTGTGGCAAGCTTGGAATTGTCTCAAATTGGGCAGGTTACAATTTAGCAACACTTTTTGGATGAGATCGGAATTGTCCCAAATTTGGTAGTTTGATCAGAAACTGCATTTTCGCATTATGTTTGCAACGAGCTCAGAATTGTCTCGAATTTTGCAGTCTGATCGGAAATGGCATTTTGGCAACACTTTTGGGACGAGCTGGGAATTGTCTCAAATTTGGGAGTTTGATCAGAAATGACATTTTCGCATTAATTTTCTGCAAATGAATTGTGTTAAATTTGGCAGTCTGATTCGAAACGGCATTTTAGAGACACTTTTGGAATGAGTTCGAAATTGTTTCAAATTTTGCAGTCTCATTGGAAACGGCGTTTTGGCATCACTTTTGGGACGAGCACAGAATTGTCTCAAATTGGAAGTCTGATCAGAAGCAGCATTTTAGTGACACTTTTGGGACCAGATCGAAATTGTCTCGAATTTAGTAGTCTGTTCGGAAACAGCTTTTTCGTGACAATTTTGGGACCAGCTTGAAATTGTCTGAATTTTGGTAGTCTGATAAAAAATGACATTGTGGTGACAATTTTTAGATGATTTCAGAATTGTTTCAAATCTGATAGTCTGATCGGAAATGGTGTTTTGGCAACACTAATGGAAAAACTGGTTAATTGTCTCAAATTTGGCAGTCTGATTGAAAATGGCATTTCGGTGACACTTCTGGGACGTGCTTAGAATTATCTCAAATTTGGCAGTCTAATCAAAAATGGCATTTTGCTAACATTTTTGGGACGAGCTCGAATTGTCTCAAAATTGGCCATGTAATCAAAAATAGCTTTTGGCAAACACTTTTGGAACAACCATAAAATTGTCTGAAATTTGGTAGTTTGATTTGAAATGGCTTTTTGGCCATACGTTTGGGAGGAGCTTGGAATTGTCTCAAATTTGGCAGTCTGATCTGAAATGGAGTTTTCTCAACACTTTTGGGACCAGCTCAAAATTGTCTCAAATTTGGCAGTCTGATCTGAAATGGAGTTTTCTCAACACTTTTGGGACCAGCTCAAAATTGTCTCAAATTTGGCAGTGTGACTGGAAATGACAATTTGGAGACACTTTGAGGACGAGTTCGGAATAGTCTCCAATTTGGCAATCTGATCGGTAAGGTTTTTTTGGCGACACTTTTGGGACGATTTCGAAGTGGTCTCAAATTTTGTAGTTTGATCGAAAACGGCGTTTTCACGACACTTTTGGGACGAGCACAGAATTGTCTCAAATTTGGGAGTTTGGTCGGAAATAGCATTTTAGCGACACTTTTGGGACGAGATCAGAATTGTATGAAATTTGGCAGTTTGATCAAAAACAGAATTTTGGCGACACGTTGGGGACGAGCTTAGAATTGTCTCAAATTTGGCAGTTTGATTGGAAATGAAATTTTTTCGACCTGTTTAGGACCGGCTCGAAATTATCTCAAATTTGGCAGTCTAATCTGAACAGCATTTCAACGACGCTTTTGCGACCAGATTGGAATTGTCTAAAATTTGGCAATCTGATTGAAAATGGCATTTTGGAGAAAGGTTTGGGACGAGTTCCGAATTGTCTGAAATTTGGCATCTAATTGGAAACGGCGTTTTTGCGACACTTTGGAACGAGCTCGGAGTTGTCTCAAATTTGGTAGTATGATTTGAAAAAACAATTTAGTAATAATTTTGGGACGAGATCGGAATAGTCTCAAATTTGGCAGTTTGATCGGAAACATCATTTTCGTGACTTGTTTGGAACGAGCTCAAAATTGTCTCAAATTTCGCAGTTCAATCGCAAACATTGTTTTGGCAACACTTTTGGGATGAGATCAGAATTGTCTCAAATTTGGCATTCTGATCGGAAACGGCATTTTGGAGACAATTTTGGGACGAACACGGAATTGTCTCAAATTTGGTATTATGATTGGAAAAGGAATTTTTGCGACACTTTTGGGATGAGATCGAAATCGTTTCAAATTTGGTAGTCTGATCGGAGTTGACATTTTGGCGACACTTTTGGGATGAGTTCAAAATTTTCTCAATTTTGGTAGTCTGATCGGTAAGGGCATCTTGGCGACAATTTTAGGACAAGCTCGGAATTGTCTCAAATTTTGCAGTCTAACGGAATTTCGCGACACTTTTGGGATGAGCGTGGAATTGTCAGAAATTTGGGAGTCTGATCGGAAGTTGCATTTTAGCAGCACTTTTGGGACAAGCTCAAAATTGCCTCAAATTTTGCATTCCATTCTGAAATGGCATTTTACGAACACTTTTGGGACGTGCTCGAAATTGTCTCAAATTTGGCTGTGTAATCGGAAGACATTTTAGCGACACTTTGTGATGAGATCAAAATTGTCTAAAACTTTGTAGTTTGATCGGAAACGGCGTTTTGGCCATTCTTCTGGGACGAGCTCAGAATTTTCTCAAATTTGGTTGTCTGAATGGAAATGGCGTTTTAGCAGCATTTTTGGGACCAGCTCGAAATTGCCTCAAATTTGTTTGTCTCATAGAAAACGGCATTTTGGCAAAACTTTTGGGACGAGTTTGGAATTGTCTCAAATTTGGCAGTCTGATTAGCAATGGCATTTTGGCAACAATTTTGGGACGAGCTCAAAATTTACTTAAATTTGGCAGCTTGATCGAAAATGGTGTTTTTCGTGACAATTTTGGAACAAGCTCAGAATTGTCTTAAATTTGGCAATCTCAGCGTACACGGCATTTTGGAGACACTTTTGGGACCAGCTCGAAATTGTCTCAAATTTGGTTATCCGATCAAAAATGGCATTTGGGTGACACTTTTGAGACGGGCTCGAAATTGTCTAAAATTTGGCAATCTGATCAGAAATGGCATTTTCGCGAGACTTTTTGGACCAACTTGGAATTGTCTCAAATTTGGTTGTTTGATCGGAAATAGCATTTTAGCGACACTTTTGAGACGAGCTCGGAATTGTCACAAATTTGGCTGTCTGATCAGAATTGATGTTTTAGAGACACTTTTGGTACGAGCTCGGAATTATCTCAAATTTGGCAATGTAATGGAAACAGCGCTTTAGAGACAATTTTGGGATGAGTTCAAAATTGTCTCAAATTTTGTTGTCTGATCACAACAATTTTCGGATGAGCTTGGAATTCTCACAAATTTGGGAGTTTGGTCAAAAACGACTTTTTCGTGACGATTTTTGTACAAGCTCAAAATTTTCTCAACTTTTGCAGTCTAATCTAAAATGGCACTGAAATGACACATTTGGGACGAGCCCAAAATTCTCTCAAATTCGAGAGTCTAATAGAAAATGGCATTATATCGACACTTTTGGGACTACCTCAGAATTGTCTCAAATTTGGCAGTCTGATTGGAAACAACAATTTAGCGACACTTTGGGAACGAGATAAGAATATTGTGAAATATGGTAGTTTGATTAGAAATGGCATTTTGGTGCCACTTTAGGGACGAGCTTGGAATTGTCTCAAATTTGGCAGTCTGATCTGAAACTATGTTTTCGCGATACTTTTGGGACCAAATCGGAATTGTCTCAAATTTGGCAATCTGATCAGAAAAGGCATTTCGCAACACTTTTGGAATGAGCTCAGAATTGTCTCAAATTTAGCAGTCTGAACAGAAACAATGTTTTGGATTTACATTCGGGACAGGCTAGGAATTTTCTCAATTTTGTAATCTGATTAGAAACGGCATTTTTGCGACACTTTTGGGATGAGCACGGAATTGTCAAAAATTTGCGAGTTTGATTAGAAATTGCATTTTAGCGACACTTTTGGGACGAGCTTAGAATTGTCTCAAATTTTGCAGTCCATTCTGAAACAACATTTTATGGACACTTTTGGGACGAGCTCGAAATTGTCTCAAATTTGGTTGTCTGATCTGAAACAGCTTTTTAGCGACACTTTTGTGACGAGATCATGATTGTCTCAAATTTGACAGTCTGATCGGAAACGGCGTTTTGGCCACACTTTTGGGACGAGTTCGGAATTGTCTCAAATTTGGCCATCTAAACAGAAATGGCGTTTAACGGTGTCACAACCCCAAACTCACCCCTAAAAGTTTGGGCGTGATCACCTCAGAGACGAACACTTAACTCGATATACATAACATATGGGGCCTGAACAGAAGCATCTAACAACATAAATCATATCCATTGAGCTACCACTAATATGCTAGGATCACAAACATCACATTAGGTAGATGATATACAATAAACATACACCTGAGCTTCAGTTATATACATACATATACAAAGACCCAGCAAACATTGTTTAAGAAAGGGGTTGTATACACTCCAACCTTAGGCAGACAATTAGAGTGCAAAGCCAAAAGCTTAGCAAAACGTCACAAAAATGGATGGGCTTCATCTAAGTGCCTGGACACGCTGAGGTTGACAAAAAAGAGACGAGCATCAAGGCTTAAGACTGACCTACAGGTTGATTACCTACAGAAGCAGACAAAATACAGAGTGAGCCAGGCTTAGTGAATAATAATACCTAAACAATTCAATGATCAACTTGAATTATAATGCATGTCAATGCGTGCATAAATGCAGAGGACATATGGTGAATCTGATTCTATAACTATTTCCAGAACGGCCTTGGGCCCAGTCTTTAAACACAGTGGCTTTAAGCCTAGAGGTATACAGAACGGCTTTAGGCTTGACAAATTTTACAAATTGGCCATAGGCCTAACAGATTCCACAGATTGGCCATAGGCCAAACAGATTCCACAAATTGGCCATGGGCCTAAATATCATCAGAGCAGACTAGTTTCAGAGTCATACAGAGTTTCAGAGTCATATGAAAGTACACACATTCTTTCAATCGTTCATATAAGTTAATATAGTTTATATGCGATAACAGAGTGCTAATGGTAATTATTAGCAATAAGTAAGGTGTACTACTACGGTACTACTACTCACTGTGTGGTAGCGAAGCGCTTATTCCTCCCGGGTTATGACCTACACAAATGCACAACCCATAAATTAGTTCTTATTCCTTGTTAAGTCATTTTCGGACTCACTTCACTTCAAATGAATTTACAAACATAAAAAAGGCATCAAATACAGATTTCAAAAATATCAGAGGGTCAAGCATACAAAATGGAGCAGATCATTTTCCAGCATAGACTGCACGTGCGGCTGTGAGCCTTGCACGTGCGGCAAGGGTTCCCACACACGCGGCAGTGAAGCCCTGCACGTGTCTTTTTAGCAGTAGCCAAAGTCCCAAAATTCTCCATTTCCCGCACGTGCGGCCATGACTCCCGCATGCGCGGCCATGACCCTCGCACGTGCGGTGATTTTCCCTGTTTGCACAAACCAAAATTCAACCCAAAACCCAATTTGGTGAGTGTTTGCAAGGCTCAAAATAAGTCCATTATTTGCTAGAATATGGGCCAAAAATCATGTAAATAGGAATTACAAACATACATCAATCTAAATATGAATTAGATCATTAATCTTAAACTCATAAACATACTCCATTCCAAAATATTTCCATCTTCCATACACGCCCACACAAACACCCACCCACACACACACACACACACACACACATGCAACCATTTATTCATGTAGATGAGTTCAAGCTTGATAATTGAAGAAATAAGATGAAATTCGTCATTAGATAATTCAATACAATTCCAAATCAATTCAACACAAGAGACAACAACTCAATTAATCACTTAACACAATAGTATAGAGGAATTCCTTCTCTATTCAAAGAAGAGGGTCAATTAGAAAGGATTAGACATACCTTGAGTTAAATTCCCTACAAACCCTCTTAATTTTCTCAATTTCTTCCTTGAAGAACTTTCCTCTTCATCTCAAACTCTTTCCTTTCCTCTCTCTCTCTGGAGATTTTGTATAAGGCTCTAAATCAAATATTCAAAGGGACACACACACACATATATATATATATATATAAAGTTGAATAGGACAAAATTCTATCAGTTTAATGATTCCGAATCAGATTTTTACAGAAAATCATATTATGACTTAAAAATTATGCTGAGCACAAATATAGAATCAATTTCAGATAATTAAGCCTCCAAGGCTTCCAATTTCTGATCCAACAATTATAGTTGTAACAGATACTCCTCTTATTAGACAGATATGAATCTCTAATCATAAGATTCACTTCATTAAACCTAATTTCACATAAAATTTCACAATAAGCATTTAAATGCACAGAATAGGGGACTGAAAGTATACCAGAAACACATACGAGGGTCGGGTTATTACAAACGGCACTTTTGAGACCAGCTCAAAATTGCCTCAAATTTGGTTGTTTGATAGAAAACGGCATTTTGGCTTCACTTTTGCAATGAGCTTGGAATTGTCTCAAATTTGGCGATCTAATTAGAAACAGCGTTTTGGCAACACTTTTGGGACAAGCTTTTAATTTACTCAAATTTGGCCGTCTGATTGAAAATGGTGTTTTCGTGACACTTTTGGAACAAACTTAGAATTGTCTCAAATTTGGCAGTCTCAGCGGAAACGGAGTTTTGAAGACACTTTCGGGACTAGCTCGAAATTGTCTCAAATTCGGCTGCTCGATCAAAAACGGCATTTGGGCAACACTTTTGAGATGAGCTTGGAATTGTCTCAAATTTGGCAATCGGATCAGAAATGGCATTTTTGCGAGACTTTTTGGACCAATTCGGAATTGTCTCAAATTTGGTTATCTAATCCGAGATGGCATTTTAGCGACACTTTTGAGATGATCTCGGAATTGTCGCAAATATGGCAGTCTGATCGGAAATGACGTTTTAGCGACACTTTTAGTACGAGCTTGAAATTGTCTCAAATTTGACAGTGTAATGGAAATAGCATTTTAGAGACAATTTTGGGATGAGTTCGGCATTGTCTTAAATTTTGTTGTCCGATCAAAAATAGAGTTTTTGCAATAATTTTGGGATGAGCTTGGATTTCTCTCAAATTTGGAAGTTTGGTCGAAAACGGCATTTTGGTGACACTTTTTGTACAGGCTCAAAATTGTCCCAAATTTTGCAGTCCAATCTAAAACGGCACTAAAGTGACATATTTGGGACGAGCTCCAAATTGTCTCAAATTCGGGAGTCTAATGGAAAATGGTTTTATATCAACACTTTTGGGACGAGCTCGAAATTGTCTCAAATTTGTCAGTCAATTGTAAATAGCATTATAGGGACACTTTTGGAACCAAATAAGAATATTTTGAAATATGGTAGTCTGATAAAAAATGACATTTTGGCGGCACGTTTGGGACAAGCTCGAAATTGTCTCAATTTTGGCAGTCAGATCAGAAATGACGTTTTTGCGACATGTTTGGGACGAGATGGGTATTGTCTCAAATTTTGTAGTCTGATCTGAAACAACATTTTAGCGACACTTTTGGGATGAGATCAAAATTGTCTCAAATTTGGTAGTCTGATTAGAAATTGCATTTTTGTGACATGTTCAGGAGGAGCTCGAAATTGTCTCAAATTTGGCAGTCTGATCAAAAATTGCATTTTTGTGACATGCTCGGGAGGAGCTCGAAATTGTCTCAAATTTGGCAGTCTGGTTAGAAATGACATTTTGGCGACAATTGTGGGACGAATTTGGAATTGTCCCAAATCTGGCAGTCTGATCAGAAAAGGCATTTCGTTGACACTTTTGGGACGAGCTCGGAATTGTCTCAAATTTGGTTGTCTGATCGGAAACAACATTTTCACAAAAATTTTGGGATTAGGTCGGAATTGTCTGAAATTTGGTAGTCTGATTGGAAACAAAATTTTCGCGACACGTTGGGGACGAGCTCTGAATTGTCTCAAATTTGGCATTATGATCAGAAACGGCATTTTCGTGACACTTTTGGGACGAGTTCGGAATTGTCTCAAATTTGACAGTCTAATTAGAAATAGCATTTTAGCGATAGTTTTGGGACGAGATCAAAATTGTCTCTAATCAGAATTGTTTCAAATTTTGATGCCTGGTTGGAAATGGCGTTTTGGAGATACTTTTGGAACGAGATCAGAACTCAAATTTGGCAGTTTGATTTGAAATGGCATTTTAGCGACGCTTCTGGGTCGATCGCAAAATTGTCTCAAATTTGGCAGTCTAATTTGAAACAGTGTTTTAGTCCGTTTGGGACGACCTAGGAATTGTCTCAAATTTGGCAGTCTAATTGGAAACGGCACTTTGGCTACACTTTTGGAACGAGCTCAGAATTGTCTCAAATTTGGCAATCTGATTGGAAACGACATTTTGGCGACACTTTTGGTATGAGATCGAAAGTGTGTCAAATTTGGTAGTTTGATCCGAAACAGCATTTTTGTGACACTTTTGGAACTAGCTCGAAATTGTATGAAATTTGGCAGTCTGGTCAGAGATGACGTTTTGGTGACAACTTTGAGTCGAATTCGGAATTGTCCCAAATCTAGCTGTCTGATCGGAAAAGGCATTTTGTCAACACTTTCGAACGAGTTCTGAATTGTCTCAAATTTGGTAGTTTGATTGGAAACGGCATTTTGGCAACGCTTCAGGACGAGCTCGAAATTATCTCCAATTTCGTAGTCTTATCGGAAATGACATTTTGGCAAACCTCCTTTCTAGAAGAGCTCAAATTGTCTCAAATTTGGCAGTCTGATCAAATACAGCGTTTTTGCCAACGCTTTTGGAACGAGCTTTGAATTTTGTCAAATTTAGCAATCATATCTAAAATAGCATTTTCGCAACACTTTTGGGACCAGCTCGGAATTGTCTCAAATTTAACAATCTGATCGGTAAGGTCATTTACGTGACAACTTTAGGGAGGAGCTCGGAATTGTCTCAAAATTGGCAGTCTAATAGGAAACAGCATTTTAGCAACACTTTTAGGTCAATATTGGAATTGTCTAAAATTTAGACGTCTAATCAGAAATGGTATTTTAACGACACTTTTGGAACGAGATTGGAATTGTCTCAAATTTCACTGTCTAATCGGAAACAGCATTTTGGCGACACGTTTGGGAGGAGTTCAAAATTGTCTCAAATTTGGCAATCTAATCGAAAACAGTGTATTCGCGACACATTTCGGACGAGCATGGAATTGTTTCAAATTTGGCAGTCTGATCTGAAACGGCATTTTCGCAACAGTTTTGGGACCTGCTCGAAATTATCTCAAATTTGGCAGTCTGATCAGAAACGACAATTTGGAGACACTTTTGTGACAAGGTGGGAATGGTCTAAAATTTGGCAGTCCGATTAGAAATGGCATTTTGACGGCACTTTTGGAACGAGCTCGGAATTGTCTTGAATTTGGCAGTCTGATCAGAAATGGCATTTTGGGCACACTTTTGGGTCGAACTCGGAATTGTCTCAAATTTGGCAGTTTGATCTCAAAACAAGATTAAGAACACTATTTCAACCAGCTCGAAATTTTCTCAAATTTGGCTGTCTGATTGGAAATGGCATTTTAGCGACACTTTTGGAAAGAGCTAGGAATACTCTTAAATTTGGCAATCTTATCTAAAACGGAGTTTTTTGTGAGACCAGCTCGAAATTGTATCAAATTTGGCTGTTTGATTGGAAATGACATTTTGGCGACACTTTTGGAGTGAGATCGAAATTGTCTAAAATATGGCAATCTGATCGGAAACGCCATTTTCGGGACACATTTGGGACGAGCTCGGAATTGTGTCAAATTTTGCAGTCTGATCCGAAACGGAGTTTTCGCGAAACTTTTTGGACCGAATCGTAATTGTCTCAAATTTGGCAGTCTGATCGAAAATGGCATTTTCGCTACCCTATTTGGAAGTCTGATTAGAAATGGCATTTTGGTGACACTTTTGGGAGGAGCTCGAAATTGTTTCAAATTTGGCTTTTTGATCAGAAATGACATTTTGGCGACACTTTTGGGAAGAGATCGGAATTGCCTCAAATTTGGCACTCTGATCGCTAATAGTGCCTTGGCAACACATGTGGGAGGAGCTTGGAATTATTTCAAATTTGGCAGTCTAATCTAAACAAATGTTTTCGCGACATATTTGGGACGAGCTCGGAATTGTCTCAAATTTTGCAGTCTGATCTGAAACGTATTTTTCGCAACAAATTTGGGACCTACTCAACCTTCTATCAAATTTTGCAGGCCGATCGAAAATGAAAATTTTCAGACACTTTTGTGATGAGGTCGGAATGGTTTAAAATTTGGTAGTCCAATTGGAAATGGCATTTTGGTGACACTTTGGGACGAGCTGGAAATTGTCTCAAATTTGGTAGTTTGATCGGAAACGGCATTTTTGTGAAACTTTTGGGAGAGCTCAGAATTGTCTAACATTCTGCAATCTGATTTGAAACGCCATTTCGTGATACTTTTTCGCGACACTTTCGGATCGAGCTTGAAATTTTCTCAAATTTGACAATCTGAGCGGAAATTGTGGTTTTGAGACTACTTTTTGATGAGTTCACAATTTTCTCAAATTTTGTAGTCTGCTCAGAAATTACGTTTTCGCAAAACTTTTGGATGAGCTCAGAATTGTCTCAAATTTGGGAGTCTGATCGGAATTGACATTGTAGCGACACTCTTAGTTCAGGGTCAAAATTGTCTAAAATTTTGTAGCCTAATTTTGACACTGCATTTTTGCGAATTGTCTCAAATTTGGCAGTCCTATCTGAAACGGCATTTTCACAACACTTTTTAGACTAGCTCGAAATTGTCTCAAATTTGGAAGTCTGATCTGAAAGGGCATTTTCGCAACACTTCTCAGACTAGCTCGAAAATGTCTCAAATGTACCGATAAGATACAATCTTAGCCAACATTTTTTGGATGAGGTTGGAATTGTGTCAAATTTGGCAGTCATATCTAAAATGGCGTTTTCACAACACTTTTGGGACCAGCTCGGAATTGTCTCAAATTTAATAGTCTGATCAAAAAGGTCGTTTTTTTGACACTTTTGGGAGGAGCTCGGAATTGTCTCAAATTTGACAGTCTGATGGGAAATGACATTTTAGCTACACTTTTAGGACGATATCAGAATTGTCTAAAATTTAGACAACTAATCGGAAATCGTATTTTAATGACACTTTTGGGACGAGATCATAATTGTTTCTAATTTCACAGTTTGATAGGAAATGACATTTTGGCGACACATTTGGAAGGAGCTCGGAATTGTCTCAAATTTGGCAGTTTATTCGGAAACGGCATTTTGGCGACACATTTGGGACGAGCTCGGAATTGTTTCAAATTTGGCAATATGATCTAAAACGGCATTTTTGCAACAATTTTGGGACCTGCTCAAAATTGACTCAAATTTGGCTAACTGATTGGAAAAGGCAATTTGGAGACACTTTTGTGACGATATGGGAATGGTCCAAAATTTGGCAGTCTAATTGGAAACGGCATTTTGACGACACTTTTGGGACGAGCTCGGAATTGTCTCAAATTTGGCAGTCTGATTGGAAACGGTATTTTGGGCACACTTTTGGGACAAACACGAAATTGTATCAAATTTTGTAGTCTGATCTGAATGCGGCACTGTTTCGACTAGCTTGGAATTTTCTCAAATTTGATTTTCTGTTTAGAAATGGCATTTTAGCAACACTTTTGGAAAGAGCTCGGAATTCTCTCAAATTTGGCAGTCTTATCTAAAATGGAGTTTTCATGACACCAGCTCAAAATTGTCTCAAATTTGGCTGTCCGATCAAAAATGACATTTTAGCAACACTTTTGAGACAAGATCGGAATTGTCTAAAATTTGGCAATCTGATTGAAAATGCCATTTTGGGGACACTTTTGGGACGAACTCGGAATTGTCTCAAATTTTGTAGTCTGATGGAAACTGTGTTTTGGAGACACTTTTGGGACGAGCTTGGAATTGTCTCAAATTGGCAATCTGATCTGAAACAGAGTTTTCACAAAACTTTTTGGACCTGATCATAATTAACTAAAATTTGATAGTCTTATCAGAAATGGCAATTTCGCTACACTTTTGGGGCGAGGTCGGAATTCTCTCGACTTTGGATGACTGATCAGAAATGGCATTGTCACAAATTTGGCAGTTTGATCAGAAATGACATTTTGGCGACACTTTTGGAACGAGATCGGAATTGTCTCAAATTTGGCAGTCTAATCGGTAAGGATGCCTTGGCAACACTTTTGGGAGGAGCACAGAATTGTCTCAAATTTGGCAATCCAATAGGAAATGACATTTTAGCGACACTTTTGAGATGAGATCAGAATTATCTCAAATTTGGCAGTCTAATCGAAAATGGCATTTTAGCAACATGTTTAAGAGGAGCTCTGAATTATTTCAAATTTGGCACCCTAATCGGAAACGGTGTGTTTGGCGACATATTGGGGATGAGCTCGGAATTGTATCAATATTTGCAGTCTGATCTGAAACGTCTTTTTCGCAACAAATTTGGGACCTGCTGGAACTTGTATCAAATTTGGTAGGCTGATCGAAAATGAAAATTTGGACAAACTTTTGTCCCGAGGTCGTAATGGTCTAAAATTTGGTAGTCCGATTAGAAATGGCATTTTGGCGACACTCTTGGGACGAGCTCGGACTTGTCTCAAATTTGGCTATCAGATCAGAAATGTCATTTTGGTGACACTTTTAGGACGAGCTCAAAATTGTCTCAAATTTGGCAATCCGATTTGAAATGCCATTTTCGTGATACTTTTTTGCGATACTTTTGGATAGAGCTTGAAATTTTCTCAAATTTTGCAGTTTGAGCGGAAATTGCGGTTTGGAGACAGTTTTTGGATGAATTCAAAATTTTCTCAAATTTTGTAGTATGATCGAAAACAGCGTTCTCGCAAAACTTTTTTGACGAGCTCAGAATTGTCTCAAATTTGGGACTCTGATTGGAGACGGTATTGTTGCGACACTCTTAGGACGGACTCGGATATGTCTCAAATTTTGTAGCCCAATTTGACATTGCATTTTTGCGACACTTTTGGAATGAGCCCAGAGTTGCCTCAAATTCAGGAGTTTGATCGAAAATGGCATTTTATGGACACTTTTGGGATGAGCTTCAAATTGTCTAAAATTTGGCAGTCTGATCTGAAACATCGTTTTCGCGACACTTTTGGGATGTGTTTGGAATTGTCTCAAATTTAGCAGTCAGATCAGAAACAGTATTCTATCGACACATTTGGGAGGAGTTCGGAATTGTGTCAATTTCAGCAATCTGATCGGAGACGGTATTTTGGAGACACTTTTGGGAGAAGTATAGAATTGTCTCAAATTTGGTAGTCTTATCTGAAACGACATTTTCGCAACACTTTTGAGACCAAATCGAAATTGTCTCAAATTTGGAAGTATGATCTGAAACGGCATTTTCAGACACTTCTCTGACGAGCACGAAATTGTTACAAATTTGGGAGTCTGATCAGAAATTGCATTTGATCAACACTTTTAAGACGAGCTTGGAATTGTCTCAAATTTTGCAATCCACACTTTTGGGACAAGCTCAGAATAGTCTCAAATTTGGCAATCTAATCTAAAATGGCGTTTTGGCGACACTGTTGGGACTAGCTAGAAATTGTCTAAAATTTGGCATATAGAAAACGCATTTTCGCAACACTTTTGGGTCGACCTTAGAAGTGTCGCAAATTTGGCAATCTGATCAGAAATGACATTTTGGTGACCCTTTTGGGACAAGATCGGAATTGTCTTAAATTTAGCAGTCTGATCGAAAAGGGAATCTTTGCAACACTTTTGGAACGAGCTTAAAATTATCTCAATTTTGGTAGTCTAGACGGAAATGGCATTTTGGAGACACTTTTGGGACCAACTCGAAATTGTCTGAAGTTTGGTTGTCTAGCATTTTGGCGAAACTTTTGGGACGAGCTCGAAGTTGTCTGAAATTTGACAGTATGACCAGAAAGGGCATTTTAGAGACATTTTTGGGACCAACTCAGAATTGTATCAAATTTGGGAGTCTGATGTGAAACAACTTTTTAGCGACACTTTTGGAACGAGATAGGAATTGTCTCAAATTTAATAGTTTTATAGGAAATGGGATTTTAGAGGAACTTTTGTGGGGAGATCGGAATTGTCTTGAATTTGCCATTCTTATCGGAAATGGCATTTTAGCGACACTTTGGGACAAGATTAGAATTCTCAAATTTGGCACTCTGATTGGAAACGGTGTTTTGGCAACACTTTTGGCACGAGATTGAAATTGTCCCAAATTTAGCAGTCTGATCAGAAATAGCGTTTTGGCGACACTTTTGGGACGAGCTCAGAATTTACTCAAATTTGATAGTCTGATCGAAAATGGTGTTTTCGTGACACTTTTGGAACGAGCTCAAAATTGTCTCAAAATTGTCTTTCTGAATAGAAACAGTGTTTTGAAGACACTTTTGGGACCAACTCGAAATTGTCTCAAATTTGGCAATCCGATCAAAAACAGCATTTGGGCTACACTTTTGGGAATGAGCTCAGAATTGTCTCCAATTTGGCAATTTGATCAGAAACGGCATTTTCGCGAGACTTTTTGGACCAGCTCGAAATTGTCTCAAATTTGGTTGTCTGATCTAAAGTGCCATTTTAGCGACACTTTGGGGTTGAGCCCTAAATTGTCGCAAATTTGGTAGTCTGATCAGAAAATGGCATTTTAGAGACACTATTGAGATGAGTTCGGAATTGTCTCAAATTTTGTAGTCTGATAAAAAAAATGGTGTTTTCGCGACCCTTTTGTGACGAGCTTGAAATTGTCTCAAATTTGTGAGTTTGGTTGAAAATGGCATTTTGGTGACACTTTTTGGATGGGCTTGAAATTGTCTCAAATTTTGCAGTCCAATCTTAAACGGCACTGTGGCGACACTTTTGGAATGAGATCAGAATATTTTGAAATTGGGCAGCCTGAAATTGTGTTCTAAGCGACAGCCATTCGAACTCTAGTTTCCACTGTCGCAATTGGTCTCCTAGGAACTCATTGCAAACAATGCCAAGATGTCTTTGGCGGGGAATGGTACTCAGGGAGAGCACTTCTGATCGCCATTCTGGCTTGAAACAGGCTTGAGCTTGAGGTAGAGGCACACTCATATTTCGGAGCATTGACAAGGCTTGAAAAGGTACACACGAAATGCAATAACGGAACTTACTGAAGTTAAAACAAACTCAGATGCCCGACATTTTCCCTCTTTTCTTTTGCTTTGTAGTCTGGAACCTATATAGCTTCAGTTAGGTCTTGGTTTTACTGTTCTCACATGACCTGGGTTGAACCCTGCAGTTTTATGAAAGAACAAATCATGTTTTGCACAAATGTGAAGAATGGCACAGCACTCCAAGCACAAAACGATTTTCTTTTTGAATTTGAGAATGAGTACGAGTTCTTAACTGGGTATTGAGCCTATAATTGACCACAGTCAAAATGACTCAAAAAGGGAAAAACAAAGGTAAAACAACCTAAACACATCTATCGACACTTGAAACGACTCAAAACAAGAATCGAGACAAACAAAAACACACACACAACACTCAGATGTGTTCCAATGGCGAAAGACCTCTCAATTCATAAGGAGCCTATTTCTTTGGGTATTGTTTTCCACCCTTTCCCATTTGTGATTCTCACATCACTCTGGCACTCAATCTCTTTTTCTCTGAAAAGCCCTTTTCTCACTTTTTCTCTCAACGCGCATCTCTCTATTCTTTAATGTGTCTTCTTTTTTTATCCCTCCCCTGGGTGGTTGATGGATAAGCAGGAATGGGCTCTTGCCCCTAGTATTCTCCTAGATTCTTTTTTCGCCGTAACAAAGTGAGCTTTGCCACAGAGGGGTATGATGCGATTGGACGTGCAGTAGATCTACAATTGACATCATTTGGCGAGGTCCTTGGCCAGTTTGGATGTGATTGGACCTGTCCAGATGAGGGAACGGAATACCCTGCTCCATTCCATTTTGTGCTTCGCACTTGGCTTGATACCTTGCTGCTTAGAGGATGAACGAGCTTTCTGCCCTTTTGTTGTTAGCTTCAGTTGTGCCCTTTCTCAAGTAGTATGTCGACAACGAATGCATGTAAAACCTGACTCAACTGTGCCCCTAGTTCATCATTTTGACCATTTTTTGTTCTGGCTTCTGCTAAAACAATTTTAATCAATATGAGAGTTAGATTAACATGCTTGTTCGATTTTATGATTTGAAATCATGCAAGTTAGGTTGTAAGCACTGAAAATTTTCCTTTTTTGGGTACAAGAAATGGTCCAGTTTTGAGAAAAAAATGGAATAATTTTCGAGAGAGTTAGTCAACTTCATTAAAAATTCTCAAAAATTGCTTTTGCAAATGGCCACTACTCAACCAACACAGAATTTACTCTTGAGATGCACAACCTCAGATCCAAAACAATGGGAAATTGCCTCTTGTCCAAAGGGCACTGCACGGCAATGGAAAGTTGCCCTTTGTCTGAATGGCACCACAGCGCACTGTAATCGGTCCTCAAAGTGACGATCACAACCGAACTCTCGGATGCAGAGAAGACAAAGATGATCAGAACCAATAGACATAGTCGATTTGGAAGTGTTTATGGCTGGACTTGAGAATGAAGTTGCCTATGTTTCCCAAACATGGGCATCAAACCTGACGTAGTTCCGGGTTAAGGTAGACTCATGTATTAACCTCTCCTTTTATGCTCTAACTTTTGCCAAGGCCGCCCTTCCGGGTTTTCAACCTTGCGAGCTCTGTTCTTTTTTTTTTTTCAATTCTATTCATTTCTTTTCATTTTTTTTCATTTCTTTTCATTTTTTTATTCTTGTTCTTTTTGTTCTTTTTCTCTTGCTCTAACTTTTGCCCGGTCGCCTTTCGGTTTTCACCAAATGAGCCTCTCAAGGGTAAAAAGTGTAACAAGTCCATGTTGAATGGTCGTAGGATCTCGAAGCCATCTGAATCCAAGCGAATGGCTGCTGTTTGCTGATGATGTAGGAGTCCATCCAATTGGGTTCTGAAGTTGCCCCTAGTGTTTCGGATAGGAACTTGATTGTCCTTCGGCAAAACTTTCTTCTTTAAACTGCTCGAATTTGGCTTTCTGGCTAGTCTTCATTGGTTTGCAGAATGATCCATCTTTTGACTCTTCGAGCACATCCAAAATTTTTGTCCTTAGTTCAAGGGCTACTTTTGATCTAGCTTTACAAGCTTCCTTTGACCAGTTTGACCTTCTTGCCCCTAGTTTTGAGGGTTGCTTCAAATCTAGCCTGGCGGGCCTCCTTGGATGTCATACGACCTTATTGTCCCTAGTTCATGGGCTGCTTCAAATCTAGACATGCAAGCCTCAAATTGTGTGGTTGACCGTTGAACATTCTGAATTCAAGTTCAAGGTTTGAAAGCAAAAGGGGTTGAGTCTTGAGGTCGAGAGCAATCCTATGCTGCACAATCTCAAGAGCAATTCCACACAGGTCTTCGCGGGACTACACAAAACATTTTTGAAATCTTTTAAGAAAGCAACTAGTCGCTCGCGCTAAAGACAATGTAGAACCAATCTAGATCAAGCCAGGATCCTTCTCAGTACTCACATTAACAAACATGATCTCATTCATTAAGGGCTTAGCAAGCCTCTCTTTCTCTCAATTGATTAAATTTTTGCAAATCCTGAGGAATTCCTCCCTCTTTGTTTTCATTACAATGTTTGAAAAGTTTTGAAAAACTTTGGTCAATGCGATGATTTCAAGGCACAGAAAAGCAAGTGAAAAGCACTGCCATTTCATTCAAAATCTTCTGGCACAACTGGCCCAAGGCAGAAACAAACACAAAATCGTGAAAATCACTGTTGTTTCATTCAGATCTTCTGGTGCAACTAGCTCAATGGCAGAAACAGACTCAAAAGAAAGTGTGTAAAAGACAAACACAAAACAAAATGGTGATGTTCGAGGTAACACACCCGAAATCACCTGACTCTAACACAAGATGACTGACTCGATACAACAAGACAGACTCGAATGACTTAGTACAAAAAGACCGACTCAATACAACACAACAAGACTGACCCAATACCCGAGTGAAAAAGTAAAATAACCAGCATTCGCAAATGCTCAAAACAGTGCATGCCTTCCACCATATCTGGAGTAAACTCGGTGCTATCGGTAGCTGGTTCATCCCCCGATCACATGGTCCCATTATCCCCCAAGTTCATTGATCCAGCGCCGATAGACTTTGCAGGACCTGGCGTGACAATTACCTTGTTATCAATTAGATCTTGTATTTCGTGTCGAAGACAAAAACAAAGGTTAGTGTCATGACCGGTTTGTTGATAGAAGGCACAGTACTTGACAGTATCATGAGTAGCTAGAAGGAAATTTGGGAGAGGCCGAGGCTCAAGGGGTTTGAGATGGCCTTGCTCTATAAGGATTTGGAGGGCTTTGGACAAAGCCATGTAGAGGGGGTTCAAGAACCTGTGACCTCGGGTTTGATGGCTTGAGGTTTGCGCAGTCGTGTTGGATGTACCAGCAAAAGGGTTGGCAGGTGTTGACTAGGTTTGATGATCTCTGATAGATATGGGATTGAAGTTGAGAGGGGTGTTTCTGGTCCGACATCCCTTTCCGTTGTTTGCCCCTTGATTTAGGATGCGCTCATCGTGAGTAGCAAAAGTGTCATCCACAGTTTTTGCAACAATTGCGAGCACTTGCTGTTTGTTTAGTCCTTTGGCTTTCAAAGCCTCAACAGCCCATTGAAGATGTTCATAGGGAACAATGCCTACCCCGGCCTTTCTCTTGCCATTTGCCTCCACTTTGCCAAGGGATTTGCCTCCACTTTACCAAGGGATTGGCCTTCTTCAAATGCAGCCCGTCCCAAGATTGGGGGGCCTTTTGACATGAAATTCCCGGTAGACGATGTGGTTGATGATAGAGCTAAAACTCCAAAGGCTAAAGCCGCCACTGTTCTCTGAAGATCTTCAATCATTCTCATCAGCTCAGAAGTAGTGGGGTTCACAGGTTTGAGATGATTGGGGTTCCGAGACTGGATGTGGGGTAGGTGCGCCAGATGGGCGTTGTATTCCAGCATCGGTCTCACCTTGCATGGCGATTCCCTGGTTTAATGCTGCTACCATGGCCACAACTTCTTTCAAACTCTGTGCCATCACGGTCTGCTAAGTTTGAACAAAGGTGATGTGACTGGTGACTGTCAGATCAGATGAACCGGTGAGCCCTGACTGGCCTTTCTTTGCCTTGCCTCAGCGAAGGAACACTGGTTGCCCTTGAACTGAATCTCTGACCTGACAAAGTCTATAGTTTGGTGTACTCGGGGGATATTGGAGCCTTTTGAGGCTATAGTTCCAAGACTACCTAGCAAAAGAGAAAACAAACAGCACCTCAGCCTAATTTCGCTAAAACAGATATGAGTGTAGCTAAATGACTGTGCTCTTTACTGAATTCTACCCCAAAATTCTGCCTCAAATCTGATACCCTCAGGACGATACTCAGAGTTGCAAACTGATACATGCATCTTGTAGAGACACATCCCTAACAGCACATAGCAAGCAAGTGAGAGCCAAAACACCCCTATGGTGGAGTAGGGTTTCCCTGTCCTATCTTCTTAGGACCTAGGGTTTCACTATGCAGGCAGTGGTTTCAAACAACCTGCAATCAGGTAAGTGACCTGTCCTAGTTTGGAATGGTCTTCTATGGCTTCCAATATGCACTTGGTCGAATGGTCAAAAAGGGTGCCTCCGCATAACTGAGGCTTGTGTTCCCATCGTGGCAAAGCCCGTAACCGGTCAGCCTTATGGCACGCTTTTCCAAGCAAGCCTCTGGCAAACCATTCAGGAATAACAGATGGCAAACACGGTGTCCTAGGCACACCAATGCAAATGCAATGCAAAGAAACACATAAGTGTAGACAAAACAACATATCATGATTTCGAGTCAAGTTCTCTAAATCCCCAGCGGAGTCGCCAGAAACTATAGACCGCTCGAACTCTGCTCCGCGCGCGAAGACATGAATTGTAGTTCTAGCTACTACAGTTCGGACTCCTGTCACAGTTCTAAATCTAATCTCACAAAGTGCAATGTAAGACTGATAAATCACCAAAGAGTCCAAATTCGACAAATCGTTTTGGAAAATCGATTTTAATCAAGAAGTGCCAAACATGGATTGCTTTGCCAGATTTCAGAGTAGCCACCTAAATATTTTGTTTTGGGAAATTTAGAAAACCCTGACTCGTGCCTAAGGCCACGTGTCTGTCATCACCAAAGTTGCCTTGGCTCGAGAACTTGGGTACGAGGAGGGAAGGTATTGAAATGAGCACCCCCACTCGCCCAATCAGAGGATCGGCCTCTACTAATCATGATATGTTGTTTTTGAAAACACATGTGTTCTTATTCTGGTTATTATCTAACCTTACTATGTGATGCGCACAGCATACAAGTATAGACCAAATCACTCGATTTGGAACAAAACATCTCATGTTTTTTTTTCGAGAATTGTTTGAAAGTGCTACTCGCAAGTAGGCTAAGACGCGGATTTGCCACCCTCAAGTGGGCTTAAAACATGATGATTTTGCCACTTCAAGTGGGCTTAAAATGCACATTTTGATGAATTGTTTCAATTCAAGCAATGAAGCCTTCATCAACAGACATTCAAGCAGTTAAAACACTTAAGCAATTAGCCTCATGGCAAGCATGCTATCATGGCAGTTACTTACACACATGCAAGGATGCTAAAGCATAAACACTTACAGTGTACTCTGAGCCAAAACAGGAAACTAGTTAGAAAACCATGCATACTCCTAACTATGTTAAGATGCCTAATGCAACACATGCAAAATGTAACTAAGATAGGCTTAGCTATTCTAAGATGTCATGTGAATGCAACTTGATAACATGTATTCAAATTAGTATTGAAATACAATACAGTTTGTATGATGCGCAGAGCCAGGTGCATGCAAGACAGATGAATGATGCACGCATGCGAAGCATAAGGTATGCTAATCGAAATATGCTCTAAACTAGCCATTGAAAGCAGTTAAGTAAAATGGAGAAAGAAGTGGGGTTAGAAGACATGCATCACACACACACATGCTTATTACAACATTTGCCTTCTCGATGGAGGGTCCGAAAGAATAAGCTAAGCTAGCTACGCTAAGCTAATTAAACTAATTATTACAAAACGAAGCTAATTAACTAACAAGTTAACTAATTACAAACACAAATGAATAGCTAAGTGCATTAACTAATTAAGTACAGAACCAAATAGTTAACTAGCTAAGCAAAGCAATTAAAAGGAGCCTCGGGGCGAGAAGTGCATGCATGCTCGGTCGCCTCGTTCGGAAATCCATTACTATGCCCCAACTTGCCTCTGTTTGCATTTGATTTCAGAACACTGCACAAACCTCCAGATAGCTTCTACTCCATCATGGAGACCTCCAGGAAGGCTGCCGACCACTTAATGGTGTTGTAGACCACCTGTAGACCACTTACACATACTGCAGACCAGAAAAAGTGGTCGGCCAGCCACTTTTACTGGTCTGTCGACCAGAAAATACTGTCGAGCTCCAATTTGCTGCAACAGAGAACAAGAAGGGGCACAACAGTGTATTTGCAAGGTATGTGTGCACAACCACCCTCCCTATCATTTCTCAAGCTCAAGGGAGTGTAGTTCTCGACTCTCGGGCCACCAACCGAGCATCGCAATGCATGATCGCCGAGAAGCCAAGTTTGCACAATTCAATGTTAATGAATGCACAAATAACATATAAGGTCCTTAACCTCTATCATGCATGATCAAGAGGGTCGACGACCGAGAAATGAGGCATGTTTCATCACTTCAAGTATGAAACGTCCCTCGTTTCTTGTGTTTGGATTAACGTTCAATCCAAACAACAATGCAATGCAACAATCATTCCAAACAACATGCAAACAACATGAGCATGGCAAGTTAGAGCCCTTAAGCATAAAAGCTAGTGAAGGATGCAACACAAGAGCTATGTAATGCAATACTCCATGGACCAAACTAGTCTCGAACAGACCTCATGCATGCCAAGATAATGATCAAAATGCTCGAAATGATGGCATGAAAGGCAAGATAATGCATGCTCATGCATTGGCCCATCAACTAAGCATAAGAGCACAACTCTCAAACATGACTAAGAAGTGACAAACATGGAAGTGTGAAAACACTATATGCTCTGAAATCAGATGTGAAACGATGCCAAATCACCCAAACAACACCAGCATAGTATGCTAGAAGGCCTAAGGCACAAGGCTACTAAAGGGGACAACACAAGAGGCATGCAATGCATGGTACAAATGACTGAACCAGCCATAGATAGAGCTCAAGTAGGTCAAAACAAAGGCCAAAACATGCTGAGATGGGAGCTCAAAAGCCTAGGCATGCATGCATACAAGTTAGGCCATAAGTGAGACACAAAGGCATAACCCTTAAAAGCACTCAAAGAGTGAAAGAAGTGAGAACATGGCAATGCTATATACTCTGAAATATAATGTTAAATGATGCCAAATCATGCACTTATCACAAATGAAGCATGCTAGGATCCTTAAAACACAAGGCTAGCTAAGCCATTACACTACAAGTATGCAATACATGAACCATATGGCCAAGGCAACCCAAAACAGTCCTAGAGCATGTCAAATCAAGACCAAAAACATGCATGGACTAGAGCTAACGCATGATAGAATTGGAGGCATGAAGCATGGAGCATACAAGGCCAAAGAGTAAGATTACACTACACCTACCAAAACCAAGCATGAGATGACTTCACCAACAAAAATCAAAGTTGTATCATTGCAAGATAAGACCAAAAACACACTGATATGGTAGCCCAAAATCTTAGGCAAGATGACATACGTATTGGCTCATGTTTAAGGCATAAAGCACCAACTCTCCAAAGCATTGAAAGAGTGACACGTGTGAGTGTATGACAATGAAACATTGTCACGCCCCACTTTTTATTACTCGAAGTATTACCAAATTCATTAACTTAATTCCATTTCAGAGATAATATGCGGAAATAAACTCATATATTCAACTCGTAGAAGTGAATAACAACACTCTCATTTGTATGTAAAGTAAATACAACATGAGCATGCTAAATAAATTGCCCCTGGGCCTACATCACTAATCAATCAAGAAGAAGGGTGCAACCCTTTTATACATATGGCATTCCGCCAATACAAGAAAGGCCCCGTGGCCAACAAATAAGAAGATCCAAATCTTGCAGCACATCCTGCTCAACATCTGAAAAGGATTCAACAACGTGGGATGAACATATAGTCCAGTAGGGATCTCAACATGGCCCTCAACAATAACAACTTACAGATAGCTATGATCATGAATGCTCAATCTCATACTAGAATAGTAATGTGACAGTTTATACAAAATATACATAAGTATGAACTTTTCTAAAAAACAACCATTTCAATCAACGCCATAGGCGGTTCATCTTTCCTTTCCTTTCATTAACCCCCGTTCCCAATCTTTTATAACATCAACAACTTCTTAGGAAAATAATTGCACTAAGCCCATTACTCTCTTCCATTTTCCATACATACAACAAATGTGCCTTTTTCAAACATATTTTTAAAATGTTCGATCTCCTTCATACCTTCCAAAAGACAAAAGACATTTTGGTTCGCTCCAAACACAATCATAACAATACATGCATACCTTTATAAAAAGGAGATAACAACTCACCAACATGTATATAATCAACCAATGAGGCAACTCACCCTTCAAAATCAGAATTAACCAAATCCATGATATCCTCAGATATAATGGAACAACAACAACAAAACTTTGCTCTACCAGCTATGTGCGTAGTAAGCCAAAGATACACCTCTCACAACAACATACCAGTTTACCAGCGATAGTCGAAGGGTGTGGTGCCTTAGATTCCTAGCGCAATGGGCTCCAGCACTAGCCGAAGGTCATGGTACCTCGATTTTAGCGCAAGGTATAATACCACCAACCAAAATACAACAGGGCATAACCAACATGTATAACACGATACATAAACCATCAAGATACAAGCAATGTGTTAAAGTATAAGAACACATAATTAATTCTCGAGCAAGTATACATATATAATGTATCTCAGCACTTCCTTACATACAATGTTCAATCAACAATGGTATAATGCATACACGACAATTCAACACAACCATGTCATCCTCCACCGATGACCAAGGACAAAACCTCTAGATGCAAGTATTTAGTACATCTATTGAAGACTCAATTACTATGAGACCACAAACCCAACAACAACACTAACACGGTAGTTAAAGATACAACCCCCACGTGTGTGTATTTCACACTCAAGAAACAACAATCCAATTTTCATACTTATATCAAAGATGCTTTTCTCATTTCACGAAACAAATTCCATTTCCTTTTGTTTTCACAAAACCAACTCCATCCCTTTTGTTTCCACAAAACCAATTCCATTCCTTTTGTTTTACAAAACCAATTTCATTGATAATAAAGTCAGAACTCACATTAGTCCACTACATTCATTTCAAAACCATCCCAAAGCAAAAGTTAACCCCTTAGGCATTAACACCTTCACCCAACTCACATTAACAATAGAGATTTACAATATAGGTTAACTACCCTCCATTTTAGTTTACCAAATCAAAATATAATTTAGGGCTTTTTTTCTTCTTCAACTATAACATGCTAATTTACACTCCAATTAGCCCAAAACAACCATCAATGATAAAATAACCATTTTCAAACAACCAACCCTAGGTTCCTTCTCATGATTTCAAACAAATCTAACATGGATATGATTTTCATGCAATACAAAACTACCACATGTTTATCTATAGACGAAGTATTGAAAGAAGAACAAGGAAATCCCTACCTCAAATGTAGAACCCAAGGAGAAGAAGAGCAAAACTTGGAAGTGCTCCAAATCCTAAATTTCTTGGATCAAAACGAAGCCCTCGACGATCAACACACTTTTTACAAAGGCCCAAGGTGAGGAAAACACTCCTACTAGATCAAACCCTAGAGAGAAGTTAGGTTTTAGAGTGAGGAGCTCTCAAAAATCAGTTTTGGGAAAGTAAGAGAGAGAAAAGAAAAGTGAAAAGTGATTCAAAAAGTGATTTCACGGACTAATATAAAGCAGGTCCGCTCAAGCGTACAACACCGCCGAAGCTTTAGACACAGCCACGCCGAAAGGCCCAAAGAGCCGCCAAGTGTTGATGCACCTCCTGCACTTTCTCGCAGACTTACCAAAATGCCGAGAAGGAAATTCACACTCGAAGGCCCAAACCGCCGCCGAGCGGAGAGGCAACAATATGCCCGCCGAAAGGCCAAAGTGCCGCCGAGCGGATAGACCAAAACTGGCAAAATTCTATGTTTTAAAACACAACCAACTTATTCCCAACTTGCCCAACACAACCCAAAACTCTAAAACAAAGAGTAAGGGATAAAAAAATGAGGATAAGACAACAACAAATCTACGGAACCGAGTCCGGATTACAGGTAAACAACAATAGGGAAAATCGATCACTATAAACATGCTCTGAAATCATGTATCAAATGATGCTAAATCATGCGAATAGTTCAAGCAATGCATGCTAGTGGCTTGGAAACTCAAAGCTAGTGAGCAAGAATACACTATGGCTATACAAAGCAAGGCATGCATGACCAAAACAACTTAAAATAGAGCTTAAGCATGGCAAAACATGAGTAAAAGCTTGTGAGTGGAGCCAAAAGTATGCTAGAATGATGGCTTAAAGCATAGAGCATGTTAGGCTAGCAAGAAGGATTGCACTATGAGTACATGAAGCATGCAACAAGTGATCAAACCAACTCAAAACAAAGCTAAGGCATGCGGAAATAAGGTCTAAGACATGCTAAGATGGAGCCAAAACATGCTAGAAAGACATGTTAAAACCTTAAGCATACAAGGCTAGTTTGCAACGATTACACTACAAGTGTATAAAGCATGCAAGGGTGGCCTAAACTAAGCCAAAACAGAGGTATGCCATACTAAAATAAGGCCAAAAATAGGCTGAGATGGAGCCAAAACAAGCTTAACAAACATACTACTTTGATGAGCCATCAACACAAGCAAACAAGAGAAGAGGAGGGGGGACAACCCCCACCCATTTGGGACCTCAAAACACACTTTCCACCATTGAAATTCCTTTGATTTTTAGTGGTGATAAGGCCAAAAAGAGGTGGTCCCAATAGCTTAAAAGGATAGCCCAAAACAAGGCAAAATAAAGCACAAAAGGGGGTAGACCACCCCCAACACCAAAGAGGCCTTAAACAAACATTTCAAATACTTGAAAATGAAGCTTTTTACAGTTGAAAGTTAAGCCTAAAACATCATGCAAATAGGGCGAAAGACTTAATCAAAAATAAAGTTTTAAAAAGGGTAAAACTCACCCTTGAAGCACAACTTCAACATAGCAACTTCAGAGGCAAAAACCCAGCTGAAACCACTCAAATGCAACCTCCAAGAACCTCAGCTCAAGATTGTGGTGTTTCACAAGGTGCTTTAGTGCAAAAGTGTGAAGAAATCTCACTTTTAGGCACAAAACAACACAAATATAGAGAAAGAGGAAGAAATATAGAGATAGAAGTATATATATAGCTCGATTCAAATTTCTGAACCTAAGACAAGAGGAAGGAGGCTCTCTTATATAGAAAACCATGCCTTAAGCTTGTTAGACAAGCTAAAGGCTCCGAGCAATCCCTCTATACGTATATGGAGGATGCTTTCTGTGCCCAACAACTGGCATAACTGGCAAGAAAATATCTGTAGAAAAATGTAGAAAAGGTGCCGACCAGTTGAGGTGGTCGACCGACCACTCCCACTAGTCGATTGACCACAAAAAGTGGTCTACAGGGAGAACAACTGGTCGGCAAGGGAGGGGAGGTGGTCTACACAAAGAAAGGAAGGTGGTGTCATGGCTGGCAACCGTAAAAACTGGCCAAGTGGAAGAAAAGTGGTCTACAGAGGGAGAAACTGGTCTACACCCCTGTTCCACTCTCTAGGCAAGGGAAAACAAGGTTTGGATAAAAACCAAACCAAAAATGAAGCAAGACAAAAGTCCGCAGGACAAGGCACGCAGCCGGAAGCCCCGAAAACTAGTCTACGGGCACAAAAAGTGGCCTACAATAGGGAAAGGTAGTCTACGACTACACAAAGTGGTCTACAGACCTCTGTTTCCCTCTAGGCAAAGGCAACAAGGCATGGTCCACAAACCAAGCCAAGAGGAGAACTTTAAGAGGTCCCGAGACAAGGCGCTCAGCCGCAGGCTCCGGAAACTCAAAACGAGCATAAACATGCACAATCATCGAGCACTCAAACGATGACGTCTGAGTCTTAAGGTTGGTCAAAAATGGGGTGTCTATAGATGGTTTTACAACAATTTTGGGACGAGCTCGGAATTGTCTCAAATTTGGCAGTCAAATTAGAAATAGCATTTTAACAACACTTTTGGAACGAGATCTAATTGTCTCAAATTTCACGCCTAATCATAAACAATGTTTTAGCGACACTTTGGGAATGAGATCAAAAGTATCTCAAATTTAACCGTTTGTTAAACGACAATTTAGCGACGCTTTTGGGTTGAGGTAAATTGTCTCGAATTTGGCAACTGATCCGAAATAGCGTTTTGGCGACACGCTTGGGATGAGTTGGGAATCATCTTAAATTTGGCAATCTGTTAGAAACAATATTTTGGCAACACTTTTGGAACGAGCTCAAAATTGTCTCAGATTTGGCAGTCTGATCAGAAATGGCATTTTCGCAACACTGTTGGTATGAGATCGAAATTGTCTCAAATTTGATAGTCTGGTCTGAAACAACATTTTCATGACTCTTTTGGGACCAACTTGAAATTGTCTCAAATTTGGCAGTCTGGTCGGAAATGACATGTTAGCAACAATTTTTGGACAAATTCGGAATTGTCTCAAATCAAGCAGACTGATCGAAAAAGGCATTTTCAACACTTTTAGGATAAATTCTAAATTGTCTCAAATTCGGCAGTCTGATTGGAAATGGCATTTTGGTGACTCTTTGGGACAAGCTCAGAATTATCTCTAATTTGTCATTCAGATCGAAAACGGTATTTTGGTGACCCCCTTTTTGGGACGAGCTCGAATTGTCTCAAATTTTATCGTCTCGACGATACTGTTTGGCAACACTTTTGGACGAGCATGGAATTGTCTCAAATTTAGCGTATATCTAAAATGGCATTTTGGCGACACGTTTGGGAGGAGCTCAGGATTGTCTCAAATTCAACAGTCTGATCAAAAAAGGTGTTTTAGTGACATAATTGGGACGAGCTTTGAATTATCACAAATTTGGCAATCTTATCTGAAACGGAGTTTACGCGACACTTTTAGGACCAACTCGACGGCAATCGATCCGAACGGTATTTTTATGACACTTTTGGGATGAGCTCAGAATTGTCTCACATTTAGGAGTTCAATCGAAAATGCCGTTATATTGACACTTTTGGGACGAGCTCAGAATTGTCTCAAATTTGGTCGTCTGATCAGAAATAGCATTTTGTGAAACTTTTAGGACAAAGCTCGAAATTGTCTCAAATTTGGGAATCTAATCGAAAATGACATTTTAGCGACACTTTTAGAACGAGCTCGGAATTGTCTAAAATTTGACAGTTTGATCAGAAACGACATTTTCGCAATACTTTAGGACGAGCTCAGAATTTTCTCAAATTTGTGAGACTAATCAGAAAGGACATTTTAGTAACACTTGAGGGACGTGCTCGGAATTGTGTAAAATTTGGCAGTCCATTTTGAAACGGGATTATTGTGACATTCTTCGGGCAAGCTCAAAATTGTCTCAAATTCGGCAGTCCGATAGAAAACGCATTTTCGCGACACTTTTGGGATGAGCTTGGAATTGTCAAAAATTTGGCAGTCTAATCGGAAACGGTGTTTTGGCGACACTTTTTGGACGAGCTCAAAATTGTCACAAATTTGGCGACGTCTTTTGAACGAGCTTGGAATTTTCTCAAATTTGGTAGTTTGAACGGAAACGGCGTTTTGGAGACAGTTTTGGGACTAACTCAAAATTGTTTCAAAATTGGCAATTTGATCAAAACCATTATGGTGATACTTTTTGGACGAGCTCGAATTGTCTCAAAATCAGCAAATCATCGAAATGGCATTTTTGCGACACTTTTCGGACTAGCTTGAATTTTCTCAAATTTAATCACTCGATTGGAATGGGTGTTTTAGCGACCTTTTTGGGAGGAGCTCAAGATTGTCTCAAATTTGGCTGCTTGATGGGAAATGACATTTTAGCAACACTTTTGGGATGAGATTAGAAACATCTAAAATTTGCCGCCTAATCGAAATGGCATTTTAACGACACTTTTGAGAGGAGCTCTAATTGTCTCAAATTTGCGCCTAACCGAAATGGCATTTTGGCGACACATTTGGGACGAGCTCATAATTGTCTCAAATTTCGTAGTCCGATCCAAATAGCATTTTTTACGCTTTTGGGACCTACTGAAATTGTCTCAAATTTGGCATTCAATCTAAAACGGCAATTTGGAGACACTTTTGTGATGAAATTGTAATGGTTTAAAATTTTGTAGTCCGATTGAAATGGCATTTTGGCAAGACTTTTGGGACGAGCTTGGAATTCTTTCAAATTTGGCGCTTTGATCGTATAAAGATTTGCGCCCACTTTTGGGACGTGCTCATAATTGTATGAAATTTGGCACTGGTTTGACACTGGCGTTTTGACACTTTTCGACAAATTAGAATTTTCTCAAATTTGATAGTCTCATCGAAAATGGCGTTTTAGCGATGAGCTTGGAATTCTCCCAAAATTTATCTAAAAGGGAGTTTTTGTGACACCAACTAAATTGTCTCAAATTTAATGAAATTTTGGCGACACTTTTGGGACGAGATCAAAATTGTCTCAAATTTAAATGGCATTTTGGTGGCACTTTTGGGACGAGCTCCGAATTGTCTTAAATTTTGCAGTCTAATGGAAACTGTGTTTTGGAGACACTTTTTGGGACGAGTTTGGAATTGTCTCAAATTCGGCAGTCTGATCTGAAACAGAGATTTTGCAAAACTTTTGGGACCAAATCGAAATTGTCTCAAATTTGGCAGTCTGATCAGAAACGGCATTTTCGCTACACTTTTTGGACGAGGTCGAATTTTCTCAAATTTGGAAGTCTTATCAGAAACGGCATTTTGGAGACACTTTTTGGACGAGCTCAAAGTTGTCTCAAATTTTCCTGTCTAATCGAAAATGACATTTTGGCGACATTTTTTGGACGAGGTCAGAATTGTCTCAAATTTGGCTGTCTGATTGGTAAGGACGTCTTGGCGACACTTTTGAGAGGAGCTCGAAATTGTCTCAAATTTGCGGTCGATGGAAACGACATTTTAGCGACACCATTGGGACGAGATTAGAATGGTCCAAAATTTAGTAGTCTAATTGGAAACGAAATTTTAGAGACACTTTTGGGAGGAGATCAAAATTGTCTCAATTGTGGTAGTCCGATTGGAGACCACATTTTGGCAACACATTTGGGAGGAGCTTGGAATTATTTGAAATTTGGCACTCTAATTAGAAACAGCGTTTTGGAGACACTTTTGGCAGTCTTGGCTGAAATGGCATTTTTGTGACACTTTTGAGACCAAATTAAATTGTCTCAAATTTTCGCAACACTTCTCAAACTAGCTCGAAATTGTCTCTAATTTGGCAATGTCATATGAAATGGCATTTTGCAACAATTTTGGGTCCAGCTCGGAATTGTCTCAAATTCAGCAGTCTAATCGAAAATGCTATATTAGCGACAATTTTGGGACGAGTTTAGAATTATCTCAAATTTGGCAGTCTGATCTGTAGGGCATCTTGGCAACACTTTTGGGATGGGTTTGGAATCGTATCAAATTTTGCAGTCTAATGGACATTGCGTTTTGGAGACCCTTTTGGGACGAGTTCAGAATTGCCTCAAATTTTGTAGTCCGATCGAAACAATGTTTTGAGACACTTTTAGGAAGATCTTGAAATTGTCTCAAATTTGGGAGTCTGATCGGAAGTAGTGTTTTGGCGACACTTTTGGGACGAGGTCGAATTGTCTCAAATTTGGCGCTGATCGGACATGGCATTTTCGCTACACTTTTGGGACGAGGTCGGGATTCTCTCAAATTTGATAGTCTGATTAGAAACAGTGTTTTGGCGACACTTTTGGGACAAGCTCAAATTTGTCTAAATATTGGCAATTTCATCTGAAATGACATTTTTGCGACACTTTTGGGACGAGCTCGTAATTGTCTCAAGTTCGGAGTTTGATCAAAATGACATTATATCGACACTTTTAGGACGAGCTCGGAATTGTCTGAAATTTGGTAGTCCGATCAGAAACGACATTTTTGCGACACATTTGGGACGAGCTTAGAACTGTCTGAAGTTTGGCAGTCTGATCGAAAATGGCATTTTCTTAACACTTTATGGACGAGCTCGGTATTGTCTCAAATTTGGGAGAATGATCTGAAATGACATTTTAGTGACACTTTTGGAACAAGCTCGGAATTGCCTAAAATTTTGCAATCCATTCTGAAACGGCATTATAGCGACACTTTTGGGACTAGCTCAGAATTGTCTCAAATTTGGCATTCTGGTCTGAAACGGCATTTTCGCGACACTGTTGGGACCAACTCGAAATTGTCTCAAATTTGGTAGTCCAAAAGAAAATGCATTTTTGCGAGAATTTTGGGACGAGCATGGAATTGCCTCAAATTTGGTAGCATAATCGGAAACGGCATTTTGGCGACACGTTTAGGACGACCTCAGAATTGTCACATATTTGGCAGTTTAATCGAAAAGGGCGTTTTGGCGACACTTTTGGAACAAGCTTAGAATTATCTCAAATTTGGTAGTCATAACGGAAACGGTGTTTTGGAGAAACTTTTGGGACCAAGTCGAAATTGTCTCAAATTTGGCAGTTTGATCGAAAATAACATTTTGGCAACACTTTTGGGACGAGCTTGGAATTGTCTGAAATTTGGTAGTTACATTGAAAACGGCGTTTTTGCGACACATTTGGGACAAGCACAAAATTATCCCAAATTTAACAATCTAATCGGAAAGGTTGTTTTAGCGACATTTTTGGGACGAACTCGAAATTGTTACAAATTTGGTAGTTTGATGGGAAACGACATTTTAGCGACACTTTTGGGACGAGATTAGAATTGTCTCAAATTTGGCAGTGTGATCGAAAATGGCATTTTGGCAACACATTTGGGAGGAGCTCCAAATTTTCTCAAATTTGGCAGTCTAATCGAAAATGGCATTTCGACGACACTTTTGCGACGAGCTGGGAATTGTCTCAAATATGGCAACCTGATCAAACGGTTTTTTCATGATTGTTTTGGGATTCAGATGAAATTGTCTCAAATTTGGCATCCCAATCAGAAATGACAATTTGGAGACAATTTTGTGACGAGGTTAGAATGGCATGAAATTTGGCAGTCTGATTGGAAATGACGTTTTGTCGAAAGTTTTGGGACGAGCTAGGAATTGTGTCAAATTTGGCAATCTGATGGAAAACGGCATTTTGGGGAAACTTTTGGGACAAGCTTCAAATATTCTCAAATTTCGTTGTCTGATCAGAAACGACTTTTTCGCGACACTTTTTCAAGCAGCTCAGAATTGTCTCAAATTTGGCAATTTGATCGTAAATGGCGTTTTAGCGACACTTTTGTGATGAGCTTAGAATTCTCTCAAATTTGGCAATTTGATCGGAGAGGGCCTTTTCGCGACACTTTTGGATCGAGCTCAAAATGGTCTCAAATTTGAGAGTCAGATTGGAAATAGCGTTTTGGAAGCACTTTTTGGACGAGTCAAAATTGCCTCAAATTTTTTAGTCTGATCAGAAACGGGGTTTTCGCAATACTTTTTGAACCAACTCGGCATTATCTAAAATTCGAAAGTTTGATCAGAAACGACATTGTAGCAACACTCTTAGGACTGGCTTAGAATTATCTCAAATTTTGCAATCCAATCTGACACTGCATTTTAGTGACACTTTGGGACGAGCTCAAAATTGTCTCAAATTCAGCAGTTCGATCGAAAATGTCATTTTATCGACACTTTTGGGACGAGCTCAGAATTGTCTCGAATTTGGCGCTTTGATCTCAAACATCGTTGTTCGAACACTTTTGGGACAATCTAATTGTCTCAAATTTCTGATACTAATTGGAAACAACATTTTGATGAGACATTTGGGAGGTGCGGAATTGTTTCAATTTTGGCAATATGATCGAAACTTCATTTTGGAGACACTTTGGGACAAGCTTGGGATTGTCTCAAATTTGGTAGTCTTATCTAAAACAAGATTTTTTGCGACACTTTTGAATCTAGCTCAAAATTGTCTCAAATTTGGCGATAATTTGAAATGGCATTTTCGACACTTTTGGACGAGCTGAATTGTCTCAAATTTGGTAGTCTCATCTGAAATGGCATATTTTCGACACTTCTGGGATGAGGTCGGATTTGTCTTAAATTTGGGAGTTTGTTCGAAAATGGCATTTTAGCAATTGTCTCAAATTTAACATGATTAGAATTGTCTCAAATTTTGTAGTCCGATCTAAAACGACCTTTTCGTGACACTTTTGTGAATTTTCTCAAATTTGAGACAAGCTCTAATTGTCTAAAATTTACACTTTTGAAACCAACTAAATTGTCTCAAATTTGGCGCTTGATCTCAAATAGCATTTTATGAGCTCAACATTGTCTCAAATTTAGCTATCTCATCAATGGAATTTTATTGCAACAAATTTAGCTTTAGTGACACATTTAAATGTGTCAAATATGGCGCTTGATCAAAAATGAATTGTCTCAAATTTTGGAGTCTAACTTTAATGACACTTTTGGGACAAGCTTAAATTTGTCCGATTGAAATTGCATTTTTAGCATTGTTTCAAATTTCATTCCAAAATAGCATTTTAGCTTTTGGGATGAGCAAGTAATTGTCTTAAATTTGATGGTCGATCGAAAGCGGCATTTTAGCAACACTCTTGGGATGATATCGAATCGTCTCAAGTTTGATAGTCCTGATCGACAAAAGGCGTTTTGGCGACACTTTAGGGACGAGGTCGGAATTGTCTCAAATTTGGCAGTCTAATCTAAAACGATGTTTTTGCAACACTTTTGGGACCACTTCGAAATTGTCTCAAATTTGGCACTCTAATTGGAAAATGACATTTTTTGCCACTCTTTTGGGACAAGCTCAAAATTTTCTCAAATTTGGCAGTTTGACTAAAGGCAGCATTTTGTCGACACTTTTGGGACGAGCTCAAAATTGTCTCAAATTTGGCAGTCTGAACGAAAACGACGTTTTGTGGACACTTTTGGGATGAGCAAGGAATGGTCTCAAATTTGGCTGTCAGATCCGAAGCGGCATTTAGGCGACACTTTTGGAACGAGTTGAGAATTATGTCAAATTTGGAAGTCTATCGGTAACGGTGTTTTGGAGACAATTTTGGGACGAGTTTAGACTTATCTCAAATTTTGTAGTCCAATCGGAAATGTCGTTTTTGCGACACTTTCGAGATGAGCTCAAAGTTGTTTCAAATTTCGGAGTCTGCTCTAAAACGGCATTTTACATTTTTATTTTGGCAAATTTTGTAGTCCAATCTAAAGCAACATTTTAGTGACACTTTTGGGACAAGCTCAAAATTGTCTCAAATTTGGGAGTTTAATCGAAAATGGCAATATATCGGCACTTTTGGGATGAGATAGAGATTCTTTGAAATTTGGCAGTCTAATGAGAAAAGATTTTAGCTTGACACTTTTCCGATGAGATCAATTGTCCAAATTTGGAAGACCGATTGAAAACGGAATATTTGGTGACGCTTGGTACGAACCCAATTGTCTCAAATTTGGTTCTCGACGGAAACGACATTTAAACGACACTTTTGGGACTCAATCGGAATTGTCTGAAACTTGGCAATCTGATCGGAAACCGCATTTTGGCGACCCATTTGGGATGAGCTTGGAATTGTCTCAAATGTGACAGTTTGATTGGAAACGGTGTTTTTGTGACACTTTTGCGACGAGCTCGAAATTGTCTCAATTTTGACAGTTTGATCTGAAACAGTATTTTACCGACAATTTTGGGAGGAGATCAGAATTGTCTCAAATTTGGCAATCTGATCAGAAATCGTATTTTCGCATCAAGTTTGGGACGAGCTTGGAATTATCTCAAATTTCGCAGTCTAATCAGAAACTACATTTTTGAGACACGTTTGGGATGAGCTCAAATTTTGCAGGCTGATTGAAAACAACGTTTTCGCGACACTTTTGGGACGAGCTCATAATTATCTCAAACTTGGGAGTTTGATTGGAAATAGCATTTTAGCAACAATTTTGGGACGAGATTGATATTTTCTTAAATTTGGCAGTCTGAACGGAAACGACATTTTGGCGACACGTTTGGGAGGAGCTCAAAATTGTCTCAAATTCGGTCATCTTATCGAAAATGGTGTTTTGACTACACATTTGCGTCGAGCACTAATTGACTTAAGTTTGCGGTCGAACTAAAACATCATTTTTGTGATACTTTTGGGACCAGCTCGAAATTGTCTCAAATTTTGTTGTTTGATCAGAAATGACATTTTGGCAACAATTATGGAATGAGTTCGGAATTGTCTTAAAACTAAAAATTTGACAGGAAACAGCATTTTGACGACACATTTGGCACGAGTTCTAAATTATGTCAAATTTGGTAGCCGGATTGGAAAAGGCATTTCGGTGACACTTTTGCGATGAGCTGGGAATTAACTCTAATTTGGCAGTCTGATCGAAAACGGTAATTTGGCGACCCTTTTGGGACGATATCCAATTGCCTCAAATTTGGTAGTCTGATCGGAAGTAGCGTCTTGGGAACACTTTTGGAAAAAGCTTGGAATTGTCTCAAATTTGGTAGTCTGATTTGAAACGGCATTTTGGTGACACGTTTAGGAAAAGCTCGGAATTGTCTCAAATTTGGCGGATTCGATCGGACATTGTTTTAGCAACACTTTTGGGACGAGCTTGGAATTGTCTCATATTTGGCAGTCGGATCTACAACGAAGTTGTCGCGACATTTTTTGGACCAGCTCAAAATTGTCTCAAATTTCGCACTCAGATTAGAAATGGCATTTTGGCGACACTTTTGGGACGAGTTCAGAATTGTCTAAACTTTAGGACCAACTCATCCCAAATGTGTTATAAAAATGCCGTCTCAGAACAGACTGCCAAATTTTAGACAATTTTGAGCTTGTTAGAAAATTGTCGCCAAAATGTTATTTCCGATCAGATTGCCGAACTTGAGACAATTCTGAGCTCATCTCAAACGTGTCGACAAAATGCCATTTCCAATCAGACTGCAAAATTTGAGACAATTTTGATCTCGTCCCACAAGTGTCGCTAAAACACCGTTTCAGATTAGAAAATTTTGAGCTCCCAAAAGTGTCAATAAAACACCATTTTCGATCAGACTCCCGATTCTAAGCTAGCCTCGAAAGTGTCGCTAAAATGTCATTTCAGATTGGACTGCAAAATTTGAGACAATTCTGAGCCCGTCCTAATAATGTCGCTACAAAGCCGTTTTTTGTCCGACTCCCAAATTTGACATAATTCTGAGATCTTCCCAAAACTTTTGCGAAATCGCCATTGCCAATCAGACTACAAAATTTGAGACAATTTTGAACTCATCCCAAAAGTGTCTCCAAAATGCTATTTCCACTCAGACTGGCAAATTTGTGACAATTTCGAGCTCGATCCAAAAGTGTCGCAAAAATTCTCCTTCCGATCAAACTACCAAATTTAAGAAAATTCCGAGCTCATCCCAAAGATGTCGTTAAAATGTAATTTCTGGTCAGACTGCCAAATTTGAGACAATTATGAGCTGGTCAAAAACGTGTTGCGAAAACTCCGCTTCAAATCAGAGTGCCAAATTTGAGACAATTCCAAGCTCATTCCAAAAGTGTCACCAAAATGCCATTTTCGATCAAACTGCCAAATATGAAACAATTCCGAGCTCGACCCAAAAGTGTCGCAAAAATACCGTTTCCAATTAGACAGCCAAATTTTAGATAATTCCAAACTCATCACAAAAGTGTCTCCAAATTGTTGTTTTCGATCGAACTGCCAAATTTGAGACAATTTCAAGTAGGTGCCAAAACTGTCGTGAAGACGCCATTTTTGATTAGACAGCCAAATTTCAGACATTTCTGGGCTTGTCCCAAAAGTGTCGCCAAAATGCCGTTTCTGCTAAGAATGCTAAGTTTGAGGAAATTCTAATCTCCTCCCAAACGTGTCGCCAAAATGCCGTTTTCGATGAAACTGCCAAACTTGAGACAATTCGGATCACGTCCCAAAAGTGTCTCTAAAATGCCATTTCTGATTAGACTGCTAAATTTTAGACAATTCCGATCTCGTCCCAAATGTGTCGCTCAAATGTCGTTTCCCATTAGACTGCCAAATTTGGGACAATTCTGAATTCGTCCCAAAAGTGTTGCTAAAACGCCCTTTCCGATCAAATTGCTAAATTTAAGACAATTCTGAGCTCGTACCAAAAGTGTCGCGAAAAACACCGTTTCCAATCAGACTGCCAAATTTCAAACAATTCAGAGCACATTCCAAAAGTGTCGCCAAAATACCGTTTTTGATAAAACTATCGAATTTGAGACAATTTTGAGTTGGCCTGAAAAGTGTCTACAGAACACCGTTTCCGTTCAAACTACCAAATTTGAGATAATTTCGAGTTTGTTCTAAAAGTGTCGCCAAAAACACCCTTTTTTATCAGACTACTAATTTTGAGATATTTTTGAGCTCGTCCCAAAAGTATTGCCAAAATATCGTTTTCGATAAGACTGCTAAATTTTAGACAATTCCAAGCTCGTCAGAAAAGTGTCGTGAAAATGCATTTTCTATCAACCAACCAAATTTGAGAGAATTTCGATCTGGTCCCAACAGTGTCACGAAATTGCTATTTCAGATCAGACTGCCAAATTTGAGAGAATTTTGATCTCGTTCCAAAAATGTCGCTAAAAAAACCCTTTTGTTTAGACTGCCAAATCTGAGACAATTCTGACCTCGGCCCAAACGTGTTGCCAAAATGTCGTTTCCGATCAAACTGACAAATTTGAGACAATTCCAATCTCGTCCCAAAAGTGTCTCTAAATTGCCATTTTCAATCAGACTTCAAAATTTGAGACAATTTCAAGTTCATCCCAAAAGTGTCACTACAATGCCATTTCAGAATGGATTGCCAAATTTAGACAATTCCGAGCTCCTCCTAAGAGTTTCAATAAAATGTCATTTTTGATCAGTCTCCCAAATTTGAGACAATTCCAAGCTCGTCCTAAAAGCGTCACGAAAATAGCGTTTTCGATCAGACTGCCAAATTTGAGACAATTCCGAGCTCGTCCCAAAAATGTCGGTAAATGCTTTTTCAGATCAGACCCCCAAATTTGAGAAAATTCCAAGCTCATCCCAAAAGTGTCACAAAAATGTCATTTTTTATCAGACTACCAACTTTGAGACAATTCCGAGCTCATCCCAAAAGTGTTGCAAAAATGCCGTTTCTGGTCAAACTACTAACTTTGAGACAATTCCGACCTCATCCCAAACTGTAGCCAAAATGCCATTTCCGTTTAGATGGCCAAATTTGAGACAATTTTGAAAGTTTTGCAAAATGCCATTTTGATCGTGATCAAATTTGGGACAATTCCGAGTTCGTCCTAAAAGTGCCGCGCAAATCGCCATTTTTTATCAGAGTGACAAATTTGAGACAATTAAGAACTCATCCTAAATGTGTCGTCAAAATGCTGTTTCCAATCAAACTCCCAAATTTGAGTCAATTCTGAGCTCATGCTAAAAGTATCGCAAAAACGACGTTTCCTATCAGACTACAAAACTTGAGACAATTCCGAACTCATCCTAAAAGTGTCTCCAAAATGCAATTTCTGTTAGACTACAAAACGTGAGACAATTCCGAGCTCATCCCAAAAATGTTGCCAAGACAACCTTGCCGATTAGATTGCCAAATTTGAGAAAATTCCAAACTTGTCCCAAAAATGTCGCCAAAATTTAATTTCTGATCAGATTGCCAAGTTTGAGACAATTTCGAGGTGGCCTTAAAAGTGTCACAAAAACTCTATTTCAGATCAGACTTCTAAGTTTGAGATAATTTTGAGCTCGTCCCAAAAGTGTTACTAAAACACCGTTTCCGATTAGACTGCCAAATTTGTGATAATTCCAAGCACCTCTCAATCGTGTCACCCAAATGCCATTTTAGATCAGACTATCAAATTGAAGATAATTCCATGCTCGTCCCAAAAGTGTCACCAAAATGTCAAGCTTCGATCGGACTACCAAATTTAACAAAATTCGAGCTCATTATAAAAAGGGTCCCCAAAATGTCATTTTCAATCAAATAGCCAAAATAGAGATAATTTTGAGCTCGTCCCACCAAAATGCCATTTCCAATCGAACTACCAAATTTAAGACAATTCGAACTCGCTCAAAAGTGTTGCCAAAACATCGCTTCGATCAAACAACTAGATTTGAGAGGATTTTGAATTAGTTCCAAAATTGTTGCCGAAGGACATTTCCATCGATACCAAATTTGAGACAATTTTGAGTTGGTCCCAAGTGTCACAAAACGCTATTTCAGATCGGACTAAGAAATTTGAGACAATTCCAAGCTCATCCCAAAATTGTCGCCAAAACAACATTTACGATCGATCGCCAAATTAGAAACAATTTCGAGCTCCTCATAAACGTGTCATGAAAATGCTATTTCAATCGAATTGCCAAAATTTAGACAATTAGAACTCGTCCCAAAAAGTGTCGCCAAAAGCGTCGTTTCGATTAGACTTCAAATTTGAGGTAATTGAGCTCTTCCACAACCTATTGCCAAAATACCATTTTCGATCGACTACCAAATTTGACACAATTCTTATCTCGTCCCAAAAGTGCGTAAAATGCTATTTTACGATGAGACGCTAAATTTGAGACAATTCCAATCTCATCCCAAAAGTGTCGCTAAAATGTCGCTTCCTATCCAACTCCCAAATTTGAGACAATTCAGAGCGTCATCGAAAAGTGTCGCTAAATGACCTTTCCGATCGGTACTAAATTTGAGACAATTAGAACTAATACCAAAAGTGTCACAGCTCATTTCGTCGATCGACAAAATTTTAGACAATTAGACCTCGTGCAAAATCAGCGATTCAAAATGTCATTTTCGATCAGATAGCCAAATTTGAGACAATTTTGAGTTGGCCCCAAAAGTGTCTCCAAATGCCATTTCCGCTCAAACTACCAAATTTGAGATAATTCCAAGCTCCTTTTGAAGCTCAAGCCAAAATGCCATTTTTATCGGACTACCAAATTTGAGACAATTTGGAGCTACGCCTAAAGTGTTACCAAAATGCCGCTTCTAATCGACCGACCAAATTTGAGAAAGTTTTGAGTTTGTCCCAAAAGTGTCGATAAAATTTCATATTCGATCAAGTCTCCCAAATTTGAGATAATCTGAGCTCGTCCTAAAAGTGTTGTGAAAATGCGTTTTCGATCGGTGCGAAATTTGAGAGAATTTCGAGCTCGTCCCAAATGTGTTGCCAAATGCCGCTTTCTAATCAAGCGCCAAATTTGAGACAATTTCAAGCTTGTCCCAAATGTGTCGATATAATAACATTTTCGATCAAACTCCCGAATTTGAACAATTCTTAGCTCATTCTAAAAGTGTTGCAAAAATTCCATTTCGGATCAGGCGCCAAATTTCGGACAATTTTGAGCACGTCCCCAAAAGTGTCGCCAAAATGCTATTTCTAATCGGACTACCAAATATGAGACATTCGACCTCGTCCCAAAGTTGTAGCCAAAATTCCTTTCCATTCATACTACCAAATTTGAGACAATTTCGAGCAAGTCCCAAAGTTTAGCGAAAAACCATTTCAGATCATTGTCAAATTTAAGACAATTCCTAGCTCGTCCTAAAAGTGTCACCAAAATGTCGTTTCGATCAAACCACCAAATTTGAGACAATTAAGAACTCGCCCAAAAGTGGCACCAAAATGCTATTTACAATCATACTTAGAAATTTGAGACAATTTCAAGAACTAGTCCCAAAATTGTCACCAAAACAACGTTTCTCAATCGATCGCCAAATTTGAAACAATTAAGCTCCTCACAAAAGTGTCACCAAAATGCATTTCGATTAGACTTCAAAATTTGAGACAATTTAGAGCCTTATTCCAAAAGTGTAGCGAAAATGTCATTTTGATCAGATTGTTAAATTTTAAATAATTAGCAGTTCAAAAGTTTCACCAAAAGCCGTTTAGATGAGACTTCAAATTTGAGACAATTAGAGCTCCAACAAAATGTGTACGCCAAAATCTTTGTTTCGATCGGACTACCAAATTTGAGACAATTCGATCTCACACAAAAGTGTCGCTAAATGCTATTTCCTATTAGACTCCCAAATTTGAGACAATTTGAGCTTATCCCAAAAGTGTCCAACAAAGCCATTTCAGATAAGAATACAAAATTTGAGACAATTTCGAACTCACCCCAAAAGTTTCTCCAAAACACAGTCCTTGTTAGAGTTCAAAATTTGTGACAATTCCAAACTCATCCCAAATGTGTCGCCAAGATGCCCTTATCGATCAGATTGCCAAATTTGACACAATTCTGAACTTGTCCCAAAAGAATCGCCAAAATGTCATTTATGATCAGACTAAAAAATTTGAGAGAATTCATTTGGTCCTAAAAGTGTCACGAAAACTTCGTTTGGTCGGTGCCTAATTTGAGACAATTGGGCTCATCCAAAAGTGTTACCAAATGCTATTTAAATCGGTGCCAAATTCGAACAATTAGGTTCGTCTAAAAGGGGTCACAAATGTGGTTTCAATCGGTGCCAAAATAGAGATAATTCCAACATCGTTCCAAAAGTGTGCCAAATGTGGTTTAGATCAAACTACTAAATTTCAAACAATTTTAAACTCGTCTCAAAAGTGTCACTAAAATAC